>JAJSZK010000697.1:0-10352 GCA_022985045.1 Macadamia tetraphylla | reverse complement strand
GCCGGGGAGAGTTGATGCAGATTCTTCACCAAACTAGGCTTGTTTTATTAGAAATAAGCTTAGGGTTGGGTTGTATACGTGTTGGGCCTTCACCATGTGGTTTGGAGTATATTGGGCTACTTTATGGGTCTAAACTAGGGGTTCTAAGGTTGCATACGGGATTCAATGATTTGTTTCTTTTCTTTAGTTTCCTTTTAGATGGGGTTATTTAGTTTCTAATTTTCAGTCTTAAATTAGTTTCTAATTTTCAATACAAGACTTTCTATTTTGTAAGTTTCTATTTTCAGATTTAGTAACTAGTTGAGTTTCTAATTTTAGTTTCCTATTTCATTTTTTGGGAAACTAAAGTTAGTTTCTATTTTTATGTAACCCTATCACTATTATAATAAAGCTATGGCTCCTTTAATGAGCCACATTTTACAATTAATAAAAGAAGAAGTTTTGTTGCTGTCACCGGGTTTTCCATGGCTATACCTTTGTGTTTGATCAAGGGTTAGGTTTGGGTGGGGATCCGATCGACACTCATGCGAGAAGTCCGGTGGGTCTTTTTCTTTTCCGTTCTCTTTTTGGATTATCTTCTTCAGAAGACAGAAAGTAATCTGAATTTTTCCGAAATTTTCCCGGGTTGGTTTTTTCGTGTTCCTTCCTATCGGCCTAGTTTTTTTTTGGAGAACCAGCCATCCGATGGCCTCCATATTTTGATCAAGGATAATCCTATCCGCAGGAAGGATCGATCCACTTTGGGGTCAATCGACCATCGGATCCCCAAGTGAACTGTCGCAATGGTCGATTGTTAAAACCTGCATGCATTTAGATTCTGTTTTCGTTCGTGTTACCGTGACATTCTGGACTATTAGCATCTGTGATCTGAACTCACCGGAGGTGTTATATTGTTATTAAAATTTCTGGTTTAATCCTAAGACGCTGCTGATTTATTTCGCTCGTTACTCGCTCATTGAGATCGCTTATCAATTCGGTTTGTGGCTGAAGTCTGATTTTCTGCTATAAGTTTGCTATTGGTTTTGGTTGTTCTTAGTTTAAAAGTTCCAGTTTGGGGCTGGTTTGACTTGTCAAATCCATCCTTACATTAAGTGGTATCGAGCATGGCGGGAACAACACCCCACCCTAGCTTCTCTTATGGAGATGCTGCACTATGAGAACTGAGATGAGGGCTGAACAAGAAACCTTACGGACTGAATTGAAGGCTGAGTTGAAGGCTGAATTGGATGCCTGTTGTTGAATGAAGAGACCCCACCCCAACAAACTTTCATCGGGCTTCACGACAACACCAAGTGGACACCGCAATGAATGTGGTTACTCTTGGCTAATAGGAGAGCAAACCTAATTTGAGAGCACCACGAGGGTTCCAGAGCACAACCTACTTTTGAAGAGCATGTAAGAGGATATTTTGAGACCGAGGCCCCTGCAAATGAGGTATTCTGAGATTCATGTAAGGTCAAGCTCGATCCAAGGAGTTTGATGGGAGATATGACCCCAATTGTTCTATGATTGGGTAGTGGCACTAGACGACTATTTTGACTATTATGAGTTACCCGAGGAACGGAAGATGAAACTAGCTCGTAAGCTAGTTGGGGCTGCTCGTGAGTGGTGGAGGACCCATGAGCTAGAGTTGGAAGACCGTGGTAGAGAACCTACTAGTTGGGAAGAGATGAAGCTTGAGTTATCGATAAATACTTGCCACGCAACTCGAGCTCGTGATACAAGACCAGCTGAACTCTCTTCGTCAAGGGTCTATGACTGCTGTAGTACATGAACAAGTTTGACGACTTTTACTCTGCAGCATAAGGGAGAATGAAAGGCAACCGTTATCTCGGTTTCGACGGGATTACGAGTTGAAATCAACAGGGTATCGGAGTTGTTGAAGTGCACCAGGAGGGATTGTTTTGACAGGCCCTACGCAGAGGAGCTTCTAGCACACCAGCTAGAAGGTTTGGTTTCAAGTCGGGAGGTAAAGAAGAATTTTCCAGCCACTAAACCTAGTAGCTCAGACCTCCAAAATCCACTTTTCCTCCACGAGCTGATCATAAAGGAAAGGCACCCATGATGTAGTAATAAGGTACAAGGTTTCCATTGTCAAGAGATAGGACATTTTATAAGTCTTGTCCGATAAGGAGAGTTAATGCAAGAGTCGAGGTTGAAGACTCCAATGAGGAGGATGAGTCCTCTTTATCCCTACCCATTAGATGATGATGATGGTGGTGGATATGACTATGATATGGAAAACACTAATGAGGATGATACCTGTGAATAAATATTGTTACTCGTGATATTGGTGGCTGAAACCAAAGGAGAGGATTGGCGACGAATCGCATATTTTACAGTACCGATGAAGTCGTGTGAGCATACTTGTCGATTATCATTGATAGTGGCGCTTGTGTCAGTTGTTTCAAGCCTTTGTGAAGAAAGCAACCTTGAAAGCTGACCCACATCCTCACTTTATAAGGTATCCTTGCTGAATGGTAATACCTTAGAGGTGAATAAGAGGTGCTCAGCCTTTGAAACTTTACCGATATGAAGAGAAAGTTTGTGTGATGTGATCCCAATGAAACTCACTGATGTATTGCTTGGTCGTCCTCGGATGTATGACAATGATGCCATGGTTGGAGGGAAGAAGAATCTGTACTTTCATGTGGAAGGAGTTCCTACAACTTTCTATCCGTAAATGTGCCGCTGAAATACGCGGAAGAGATCATTAAGGTCAAATCAGAAGGGCATTGACAATGAGAAGAAGGTATTAGCTCTGCCCACAAAGGAGTTGCTAACTATTTCCCATAAACAGTTTTTACGCACAACTCATGAGACTGGAATGGTTATGGCACTTGTTACTAGGGAAGTCACCCCCCAACCTGAGGTAACGTATAGTGCACCTATTAGAGAGCTCCTGTCTGATTTTTCTGACTTAGTCCCTGATGATCTCCCAGATGAGTTGCCTCCCATGAGAAACATACAGCATGCCATTGACTTGGTACCTGGTTCGGTTTTACCCAACTTTCCTGCTTACAGACTTAGTCCTACTGAGCACGCCGAGCTGAAACGGCAAGTGGATGGGTTACTACAGAAGGGATTCATTGAGGAGAGCTTAAGTCCTTGTGCAAAATAGCTTTACTCACGCCAAAGAAGGATGGTTCTGGCGATGTGTGTGGACAGCCGTGTTATCAACAAGATAACACCAAGTATAGGTTTCTATACCACGACTAGATGATATGTTGGATATGCTGTCCGGGCAAAGGTCTTTTCCAAGCTAGATCCGAGGAGTGGCTATCATCGATTCGATCCGCTCGGGATGAGGAAGACCGCCCTTTTAAAACCAAGGATGGCTTATATGAGTGGAAAGTCATGCCGCTCGCCCGACAAATGCACCTAGTACTTTTATGAGGGTGATGACACAGTCCTTCGTCCCTTCATTGGTCGCTTTTGGTTGTTTATTTTGATGACATTCTCGCATACAAGAAGAACCAAGAAGAGCATCGATCACTTGAGGCAAGTCTTGAGAGTACTCCGTCGAGAAGTTATACATTAATCTCAAGAAGTGTTCCTTCATGCTGCCCAAGGTTGTATTCCTTGGATATATAGTGTCATCAAAGGGGTTGAAGCTGATCCGAGAAGATCAAGAGCATCACCGATTGGCCCACACCTAAGACTCTAATGTAAGTCCGTAGCTTCCATGGGTTGGCTTCCTTCTATAGGAGATTTATTCGAACTTCAAGGCAAGAATGGCACCCATCACCGAATGTATGAAGTCGAGTAAAGGGAAGTTTGAATGGACATCAATGCGACCAAAGCCTTCGCTTGTGAAGAGGAAGATGACCGAGGCACCCATCCCACGCCTACCAGATTTTGACAAAGTATTTGAGATAGCTACGATGCTTCACATGTTGGGCTAGGAGGAGTGATAATGCAAGGAGGACACCCCATCGCTTTTATAGCTAAAAATTGAATGAGGCCAAGAAGCTATTCGACTTATGATCCGAGTTGTATGCGTCGTCAAGTGCTACGCCATTGGAGGCACTACCTCATTGGTAAGGAGTTCATTTTGTACATCGATCATGAGGCCTTGAAGCACCTTCACTCACGTAAATCGATTAGCCATAGACATGCCAAATGGGTAGCCTACTTGTGGAGTTTGTATTTGCTATGAAGCACAAGGCGGAAAAGAGAATACAAAGTGATGCACTTAATGGAAAGTGCTCACACTTAACACATTTTCAGCACATGTTATTAACATAGATCGAACGAGGTGAGTATACATCTGATTCTGATTTCAGCACGCCTTTATGGAGTTACAACAAGGTGGGCATCACTTAAAGTACTCTATTCATGATGGGTACTTGTTCTTTGGCACGCGGCTTTGTATCCCAAACTCTTCCCTACGCCATCACATTATACGAGAGTTAATGGAGGAGGATTAGAGGACATTTTGGGAAAGATAAGACTCTTGCAGTGACTGATCGATATTATTGGCCATGCATTGCAAAGGATGTCGATCATGTGATCAAGAGATGCCGTATGTCGGCTTGGCAAAAGGGGGAAAACGTAATACGTGTTTATACTCTCCACTCACTGCTCTCATGCACCGTGGCTTGATGTTAGCATGGATTTTGTTCTTGACTACCCCTACTAGAGAACTATATGATTCCATTATGGTGGTTGTGGATCGCTTCTCTAAGATGGCTCATTTTATACCTTGTCGTAAGACTTTGATGCTTATCGTTGCAAAGCTCTTCTTCAAGGAAGTAGTACGACTACATGGGCTGCCAACTAGTATTGTGTCCGACCGTGATGTTAAGTTCATGAGTTATTTTGGAAGACATTGTGGTTGAAGACAAATAAAAAGCTGAACTTTTCAACGCATTTCATCCATGCATGCATCGGACAGACAGGGTGGTGAACCGTAGCTTGGGAAACTTGTTGAGGTGTTTGGTTCGAGACTATGAGAAGACATGGCCTTCTATTCTTGACATTGCAGAATTTGCCTACAACAGCCAAAGGAATAGAAAAAGTCGCATCTTTTGAGATCTTGCTTGAGTCCAACCTGCGGGCCTATTGACCTTATGTCACCCCACCCCTGTGCTCGAGTTAGTATTGAAGTCGATGAGTTCTTACGCCATATCATCGAGGTGTATGCCAACGTCCGACGACGTATTGCCTTGAACAATGAGGTGTATAAGGTCACGATCGCATCGGCGTATGTGGAGTTCAAACCCGGGACAAGGTGATGATTCGAGTAAATCGAACGGTTTCGCATGTGTCAATACCAAGCTACATCCACGAAAGATGGGTCCCTACAAGGTGCTGAAACGATAGGACCTAATGCTTATGTGCTTGAGTTGCCCGATGACATGACCATAAGCAACGTGTTTAATGTGGCTGATCTTCACCTTTATGTTGGGCATCATTCGATGATGGAGACTCGGAGCAAATGCCGAGGTTGCCTCAATTGAAGCCACCCACTCGGGTTATTGAAGACGCCTTGGATGATAATTACAAGACCTCCCGCCGTGGCACCGTTATCACACTTTTCTTGTCAAGTGGAAAGGCCGCCCTCAGAGTGACGTGATTTTGGGTTCATGCCGATGATTTCAAGAGACTTGATCCCACTTGTATGAGCTGCTACATGTCCCTTATCCATTCGGCTTGAGTTTAATGTTTCCCAAACCGGGAGAGTTGATGCAGATTCTTCACCAAACTAGGCTTGTTTTATTAGAAATAAGCTTAGGGTTGGGTTGTATACGGGTTTGGGGCCCTTTATCCATGTGGTTTGGAGTATATTGGCTACTTTTATGGGTCTAAACTAGGGGTTCTAAGGTTGCATACGGGATTCAATGATTTGTTTTTTTCTTTAGTTTCCTTTTTAGATGGGGTTATTTAGTTTCTAATTTTCAGTCTTAAATTAGTTTCTAATTTTCACACAAGACTTTCTATTTTGTAAGTTTCTATTTTCAGATTTAGTAACTAGTTGAGTTTCTAATTTTAGTTTCCTATTTCAGTTTTTGGAAACTAAAGTTAGTTTCTATTTTATGTAACCCCTATCACTATTATAATAAAGCTATGGCTCCTTTAATGAGCCACGATTTTTACAATTAATAAAAGAAGAAGCTTTATGTGCTGTCACTGGTTTTCCATGGCTATACCTTTGTGTTTGATCAAGGGTTAGGGATTGGTGTGTGATCCGATCGACACTCGCTAGAAGTCCGGTGGGTCTTTTCTTTTCTCGGTTCTCTTATTGGATTATCTTCTTCAGCAGACAGAAAGTAATCTGAATTTTTCTGCAGAAATTTCGGGTTGGTTTTTTCTGTTCCTTCCTATCGGCCTAGTTTTTTTTTGGAGAACCAGCCATCCGATGGCCTCCATATTTTGATCGAAGGATAATCCTATCCGAGGAAGGATCGATCCATTTTGGGGTCAATCGACCATCGGATCTGCTGAAGTGAACTGTCAAGCAACCTGGTCGATTGTTAAAACCTCGCAGACTTAGATTCTGTTTTCTGTTCTGTGTTATCGTGACATTCTGGACTATTAGCATCTGTGATCTGAACTCACGGAGGTGTTATATTGTTATTAAAATTTCTGGTTTAATCCTAAGACTGCTGCTGATTTATTTCGCTTCGTTATCGCTCATTGAGATCGCTTATCAATTCTGGTTTGTGGCTGAAGTCTGATTTTCTGCTATAAGTTTGCTATTGGTTTTGGTTGTTCTTAGTTTAAAAGTTCTCGCAGTTTGGGGCTGGTTTGACTTGTCAAATCCATCCTTACATTAAGTGGTATCGAGCATGGTCGGGAACAACACCCCACCCTAGCTTCTCTTATGGAGATGCTACGACTATGAGAACGAGATGAGGGCTGAACAGCAAACCTTACGGACTGAATTGAAGGCTGAGTTGAAGGCTGAATTGGATGCCGTGTTGTTGAATGAAGAGACCCCACCCCAACAATTTCACCGCGCTCACGACAACACCAAGTGGACACTCCAATGAATGTGGTTACTCGTGGCTAATAGGAGAGCAAACCCTAATTTGAGAGCACCACAGAGGGTTCCAGAGCACAACCTACTTTTGAAGAGCATGTAAGAGGATATTTTGAGACCGAAAGGCCCCTGCAAAGAGGTATTCGAGATTCATGAAGGTCAAGCTCGATCCAAGGAGTTTGATGGGAGATATGACCCCAATTGTTCTATGATTGGGTAGTGGCACTAGACGACTATTTTGACTATTATGAGTTACCCGAGGAACGGAAGATGAAACTAGCTCTGCTAAGCTAGTTGGGGCTGCTCGTGAGTGGTGGAGGACCCATGAGCTAGAGTTGGAAGACCGTGGTAGAGAACCTACTAGTTGGGAAGAGATGAAGCTTGAGTTATCGATAAATACTTGCCACGCAACTTCGTGAGCTCGATACAAGACCAGCTGAACTCTCTTCGTCAAGGGTCTATGATCTGTTTAGTACATGAACAAGTTTGACGACTTTACTCTCGATGACAGCATAAGGGAGAATGAAAGGCAACGTTATCTCGGTTTCGACGGGATTACGAGTTGAAATCAACAGGTATCGGAGTTGTTGAAGTGCACTCAGGAGGGATTGTTTTGACAGGCCCTACGGGGAGGAGCTTCTAGCACACCAGCTAGAAGGTTTGGTTTCAAGTCGGGAGGTAAAGAAGAATTTTCCAGCCACTAAACCTAGTAGCTCAAGACTCCAAAATCCACTTTTCCTCCACGAGCTGATCATAAAGGAAAGGCACCCATGACAGTAGTAATAAGGCAGTGTTTCCATTGTCAAGAGATAGGACATTTTGCTAAGTCTTGTCCGCATAAGAGAGTTAATGCAAGAGTCGAGGTTGAAGACTCCAATGAGGAGGATGAGTGAGCTCTTTATCCCTACCCATTAGATGATGATGATGGTGGTGGATATGACTATGATATGGAAAACACTAATGAGGATGATACCGTGGAATAAATATTGTTACTCGATATTGGTGGCTGAAACCAAAGGAGAGGATTGGCGACGAATCGCATATTTTACGTCCGTATGAAGTCGTGAGCATACTTGTCGATTATCATTGATAGTGGCGTTGTGTCACGTTGTTTCAAGCCTTTGTGAAGAAAGCAACCTTGAAAGCTGACCCACATCCTCACCTTATAAGGTATCCTTGCTGAATGGTAATACCTTAGAGGTGAATAAGAGGTGCTCAGCCTTTGAAACTTTACCGATATGAAGAGAAAGTTTGGTGTGATGTGATCCCAATGAAACTCACAGATGTATTGCTTGGTCGCCTCGGATGTATGACAATGATGCCATGGTTGGAGGGAAGAAGAATCTGTACTTTCATGTGGAAGGAGTTCCTACAACTTTCTATCCGTAAATGTGCCGCTGAAATACGGCGGAAGAGATCATTAAGGTCAAATCGAAGGGCATTGACAATGAGAAGAAGGTATTAGCTCACCACAAAGGAGTTGCTAACTATTTCCCATAAACAGTTTTACGCACAACTCATGAGACCGGAATGGTTATGGCACTTGTTACTAGGAAGTCACCCCCAACCCGAGGTAACGATAGTGCACCTATTAGAGAGCTCCTGCCTGATTTTTCTCGACTTAGTCCCCGATGATCTCCTGATGAGTTGCCTCCCATGAGAGACATAAGATGCCATTGACTTGGTACTGGTTCGGTTTTACCCAACCTTCCCGCCATGCACTTAGTCCCACCGAGCACGCCGAGCTGAAACGGCAAGTGGATGGGTTACTACGTAGGGATTCATTGAGGAGAGCTTAAGTCCTTGTGCAAGTACTAGCTTTACTCACGCCAAAGAAGGATGGTTCTTGGCGATGTGTGTGGACAGCCGTTATCAACAAGATAACACAAGTATAGGTTTCCTATACCACGACTAGATGATATGTTGGATATGCTGTCCGGGCAAAGGTCTTTTCCAAGCTAGATCCGAGGAGTGGCTATCATCGATTCGCATCCGCTCGGGATGAGTGGAAGACCCTTTAAGACCAAGGATGGCTTATATGAGTGGAAAGTCATGCCGCTCGCCCGACAAATGCACCTAGTACTTTTATGAGGGTGATGACACAGTCCTTCGTCCCTTCATTGGTCGCTTTTGGTTGTTTATTTTGATGACATTCTGTATACAAGAAGAACCAAGAAGAGCATCGGATCACTTGAGGCAAGTCTTGAGAGTACTCCGTCGAGAAGTTATACATTAATCTCAAGAAGTGTTCCTTCATGCTGCCCAAGGTTGTATTCCTTGGATATATAGTGTCATCAAAGGGGTTGAAGCTGATCCGAGAAGATCAAGAGCATCACCGATTGGCCCACACCTAAGACTCTAATGTAAGTCCGTAGCTTCCATGGGTTGGCTTCCTTCTATAGGAGATTTATTCGAACTTCAGGCAAGAATGGCACCCATCACGAATGTATGAAGTCGAGTAAAGGGAAGTTTGAATGGACAGCTGCAATGACCAAAGCCTTCGCCTTGTGAAGAGGAAGATGACCGAGGCACCCATCCCACGCCTACCAGATTTTGACAAAGTATTTGAGATAGCTACGATGCTTCACATGTTGGGCTAGGAGGAGTGATAATGCAAGGAGGACACCCCATCGCTTTTATAGCGAAAAATTGAATGAGGCCAAGAAGCTATTCGACTTATGATCCGGAGTTGTATGCAATGTCAAGTGCTACGCCATTGGAGGCACTACCTCATTGGTAAGGAGTTCATTTTGTACACCGATCATGAGGCCTTGAAGCACCTTCACTCACGTAAATCGATTAGCCATAGACATGCCAAATGGGTAGCCTACTTGCGTGAGTTTGTATTTGCTATGAAGTACAAGGAAAAGAGAATACAAGTGGCTGATGCACTTAGCCGGAAAGTGCTCACACTTAACACATTTTCAGCACATGTTATTAACATAGATCGACACGAGGTGAGTATACATCTGATTCTGATTTCAGCACCGCTTTATGGAGTTACAACAAGGTGGGCATCACTTAAAGTACTCTATTCATGATGGGTACTTGTTCTTTGGCACGCGCTTTGTATCCCAAACTCTTCCCTACGCCATCACATTATACGAGAGTTAATGGAGGAGGATTAGGAGGACATTTTGGGAAAGATAAGACTCTTGCACAGGATCGATCGATATTATTGGCCATGCATTGCAAAGGATGTCGATCATGTGATCAAGAGATGCCGTATGTCGCTTGGCAAAAGGGGAAAAAGAATACGTGTTTATACTCTCCACTACCTGCTCCTCATGCACCGTGGCTTGATGTTAGCATGGATTTTGTTCTTGGACTACCCCTACTAGAGAACGATATGATTCCATTATGGTGG
>JAJSZK010000696.1:0-11368 GCA_022985045.1 Macadamia tetraphylla | reverse complement strand
AAGTTTCGACTTTATATAATATAGCATAAACCTCTAGACAAAAAGCAATATTAAATCTGAATTTTCTAAAAAAAAATAATCATCAAATATTTTGAATAATCATGTCAAGTGTTCAACTTTCTTGCATATAAGTAGACAGAAGTCATCCCTCCCTTTGTCAGAACAAAATACAAAGAAATTTTTCAGACATTAGTAATATTTAATTATATTGTCTTTAATAAGTGCTACCACCAAGCTCTAATGTCATAGTGCCTAACGTTAAGAATGACACAAAGAGTTGGAGGCATCATAGTAGTCAATTTGATTTCCATTTTCTTGAGTTTGTTAATAGTTGAAAACTGTTTCAAACGAGTCATGACTACGGAATCAAGAAACTTATGAAGAGCAACACCATCTACTTGAAACCATATGTGACCTTCCAGGATACTTATTATTAGATCATAATTGCTTATGGTAGCCTAAAAATCGTTTGTACAATACAAACTCTTTGGATCAAAACTCAAGAGAAAAGAAAGTGTTTTTCTTCCTCAAGAACAAAGAAGATTTTTGGAGGTGAAGGGAGTCTCTAGATGACATTTGAGTGCTCGTGTTGCAATCCTTTAGAGTAGCCTACCACTTGTGTTCTAGATAATTGTAATATTCATTCTTGCGTGTTCTAAATAACACTAATCTCCTTATTCTCTATATATGTATATTCATTGAGATCCAAGATTGGAAAAATATATTGTATTGATCTAGTATCGATTGCGCTCCTGTCACCACCTTCAATGGGGAAGAAGACTTATCCTCCCCACTAAATCTCCCACCGCCAAAGTAGTATCCAGACCATGAGTCAGAGCATTTAATATACCATTGACTTGTGGTATGATACCAATTGGGTGGTGGGAGATGGAATGCAAAGGTCCCCACATGGGGAGAGGTTCCGAACTTGTTTCTTTCTAGGTGGATGATATATTAATAAGAGTAAATTTAATTAAAATTTTAAAGAAAAATACTTTTAATTGTAATTAAATTGAAGTCATTTGATGGTACTTATATTATAGATTTGTCCCATACAGTAGAAGTTTGAGTACAAATGAATCAATTAGTAACCGATCAGTCCATCTCGGGTTAAGCTGAAAATAAACTTGTAGATTGACTCTACTCTACACAGATGAGCTAGAAAGAAGAAAAAAAACAATAAGTGCCAATGTGAAATAAAAACTAGCTCCTTGTCTCATCTACAAATTGGATGCTTGATTTGAATTTGTGGATGGATCTATAGTAATGTTGCTCACTATGTGCAATGTGGTAGCTTATATGCTTTTGTGTACGCATTGTACTTCTGTTGGGAGGATACTTTTCCTTAGTTTGTTAAAAACTTTAATGCTGCTATTTCTTATTTTTCTTTCTTTTATTGAATGAAATGCATGTCCACTAAACATTTAAGAAAACTTGTGTACAAGATTGGAGACATTAGAAGGAACATTTTCTATTGTTCAAAATTAAAGACCGTTAAAGGCTAACCAGGAATTTGAAAATCACAAAACAAATAGGACAGTTTCATACCCAAAAAATAAAAATGTATCTATTTTAAATTGGATCACACTAAAAACCCAACAATACATACAGCATGCCTCTAAAATGCATTGGATCTTATCCCTATGAGCACCGATCTTTACAGCTAATATTTCAACTCTGATTCTCACAACATGAAAAATATTTAGTTAGAAATACAAAATTAGTATTACATACTAACCAAAATATGCAAAGAAAAAAAATAGGCCCAAGTGAACCTTGATTGAAAGTTATTAGATTTAGTTCAATGACCCCAAATAGATTGTTTTAGTCAATTGCAACATTTAACATGAATTTTTTTTTTATTTTTGTATAAAATCAGGTCAGAGGTTAGTGAACAAAGATGATTTTAATTAATAAAAACATATTTTCTTATCAATATGTAAAGACTTGAAATTACGTACTAAGAAATAATGCTTAGAAAAATGTTTCAAAAAGTCCATTATATTTGAAGAACAAAGAATTCTTTTTGGAGAGTGATGAAAAGGGAATTCTCCGTAGTGACAATTTCAATAGGAAAATGTGAAATTTAGCTTACCACCGCAGGTAGTCCCATCTATCCAACAATGATAATAACCAAGAGATGCTTCCAGATGATAGAAATAACTTTTTTTTGTTCGTCCCCCACCCCCCACCTTTCTTGTTATGGTCATGTTATCCAAATTTAGTTGTTAATTGTCGTAAATCCATTTAAGTCTTAGTTTCTGCATAGTTATCTAGATGACTAGGCAACTGAAGCTGTTGGGAAGAGGTTCTTAGTAATGGCATCCCCAAAATATTCTACAAGTCTTCTTCAATTTGGCTTTGATGTAGCCCAAGCTCAGTTACTGGAAACAATAGGACCGGGAGAGTGACTTGCACAATGCACACGCTGAAACTCAGCGACAACCACAAGTAGAAATTCTAGTTCTGCATCTGCTCAGGAAAATAGCCGTAACTTACTCAATATAGGTCAGAATGACCTGATTCCAAAGCCAAAATTTCGAGGACTCTTTGTACGATTTCCTATTAGGTGGGCTAGCATAGTCAAAGATTTGTTTCCAAAACCGGTTTAGTGGTGTTGACTAAAGATGGAGTAAGCAGAAAGAATCCAATATTATTGGTAAGTGATCTCTATGGAGATATTGGATTCTATTAGCACACCTTAATGGTATGAAATATTTATTACTATGTGTGGACCTAAGGTATTGTTTCCTTAATGGGGAGGAAACCCTAATTTTATTGCAGGGTTGGTCCCTACCCTCACCCCTATATATAGTTATCACTGACCCATTAAGTGAAGCTACCAATCAAAAAGCATAAGGGAAAGAGGGTAGACCAGACCAACATTGATCGTGTTGTACAAGGAGCATACAAGAAGACATTGAGGAATTCTTATTCTTCAACCATGGATTCAGGTATGCCTAAAATATGTATTTTATAGTGTTTGTCGTGCATGCTTATCGATCTTCATGAATCGTTCCGTATCTGTTTTCTATCAATGGTATCAGAGCCTCGTTCATGAAAAATCGATCGGCTATACCACCAGTAATAAACATTAATTTTTTCTCCTCGAGTCGTTTTGTTTTGAAGAAACAATAAAAATAATATATTATTACTAAAGGATAAAACTTACAAAGTTTTATTTTAAAAAAAAAAAAAAAAAGTGACAAAAGCAGTTGTTTTTTACGGTTTGGTTGTTTTAAAAAAAAAAAAAAAAAGTAGCAAAAGCAAGTACGTTGCTTTTTACGGTTTGTTTGATTTAAAAAAAAAAAAAAGTAACAAAAGCAAGTATGTTGCTTTTTACGGTTTGATTTAAAAAAAAAAATTTTTGACAAAAGCAACCGTGTTGCTTTGTACGGTTTGATTAAAAAAAAAAAAGTGACAAAAGAAAATACAGTACAACAACCGTGTTGTTTTTTATGGTTTGGTTAAAAAAAAAAAAGTGACAAAAGCAAATACAGTGGATTGCTCTTACTGTTTTGATTGTTTAAAAAAAAATATAAAAAAAAAAAGTGACAAAAGCAAATACAGTAGATTGCTTTTACTTTTTGATTGTTTAAAAAAAAAAAAGTGACAAAAGCAAATACAGTAGATTGCTTTTACTGTTTTGATTGTTTAAAAAAAAAAGTGACAAAAAAAAAAGTAAAAGGTAAATACGGTTTTATTTGAAACCGTGTTTTGGTTGTTTTAAAATAAAATAAAATAACATAGAAAGGTGTCATGAGTTTTAATTGGTTGACTCATAACAGAATCATAAAGCATAATTATTTACAGATTTACTTTTTGTGACATTTGGTTTAGTCACTAGCACATTAAATATATAATTTTGTTATTTCATATTAATTCTTGTGCTATTGGATTCAGTCACTATAGGGAATTATTATGCAACCCATGATGTTGTTCTGATCTGTCATAATAGGAACACTTTTGATTTTATATATTAAAATTTTATGTGCTTTTGTTTTTCATATTATTATTCAAGAATTTTTGATGAAAATTATTAAAAATATAATGGGCATACATAAATCCGATCTATAGAGTTTTCAGAACTTTAGAGATTAGACTTCCACTTAGTGGGCTAATTCCTAAAGTCGCAAAATCACTATAGATCATCCAGATGGATTGCGTCAAGAAAGCCATATGGCTAACGATGTGCTCTTGCCAACACAGGTGAGTCTTCGTTTGGTCGGTTTTGCTTGATGGTGTGAGGGTGACGTTTTGAGCTTCACTATTTTGGAGGTTCTTGTCTTGCCACCACAAGTGACGGAATCTACAATATGGTGTTATTTTTTTGGCGTCTCGCCTTACATGTGAAAGATTTCACTGCATGTTGGACGATCTTGCCACCACAGGTGTGACCCCAATGATGCTGGATCTTTTCCCAATTTATGTTTTTCATACAATTGTTAAAATTGGTATTGGGATAAATCTGATTAATAAGCCCTAATTAGTCAGTTTTCATTATATTATTGGGATGTTGATATGCTTTTGGTTATTGCATATTGTATGTTTTGGTAAAATTTTGGTACTTATTATTGCCAGCTATGACTTTCTAATTATCTTCCATCAAAGTCCTGAATGGTTCCAATTTTGAGGAGTGGATAGACTCTCTTACTCTGTCTCTTGCAATCATGAGACTCGATTATGCCCTGAGAACTGATAAACCCCTCGAGCCCACAACTGAGAGTGATGCTACTGCAAAAGCACTTTATGAAAAGTGGGAGGAGTCCAACAGATTGTGCCTGATTGTTATGAAGCATACTATGGACAAGACCATTAAGAAAAGTGTGCCTTCGAAAGAAAATGCTAAGGATTTTCTTGCACCGTAATACAAAGTTTACCAAATTTGATAAGGTCGAGAAGGAAACATATTTAGAGTGGTTCTCATCCACTGATATGATGGCACAAGTGGAGTATGTGATCACATTATGAAAATGACCAATTATGTGCCACATTGGGCGAGATGGAAGTGAAGATATCCGATTATTTCCTTGTGTGGTAAATTATGCAATCACTTCCATCATCGCTTGATACTCTTAAGACCTCCTATAATGCACAAAATTGGAGTGGAATCTTGAGGACATGACTTCCATATTGGTACAGGAAGAGGAAAGAAAGAAGAAGAAAAATTTAACTCGCTTATTTTGTTTCCAATAATGGGGTAAGAAGAAATTCAAGAAAAATTGGAAAAGCAACAAGCAAGAAAAATCAGAAAATAGAACAGAAAACCGATCGAATCAAACCAAAGACTAAGGCTTTTAAGGAAAGTGTTTCTTCGCAAAAGGATGGACATATGAAGACGATTGCTATGGCTATAAGAAATGGCTTGAAAAGAAAGGTACATCTTTAGCTCTAGTGTGTCTTGAATCCAATCTTGTAGATGTTTCTCCTGATTCGTGGTGGATTGATACTGGAGCAACTATTTACATCACTAATTGTTTGCAGGAATTAAGAAGCAGGAGGAAACCAAGAGAGGGAGAGATGATGATTTACATGGGAAATGGAGAGAAGACCAAAGTTGAATTTATAGGAGTAGTTAGATTACTTTTATCCACTGGTTTTGTTTTGAATTTGAATGATGTGGTTTATGTACCATCGTTTAGACGAAAACTTGTTTCGATATCTAAACTTGACAGTTGTGGTTACACTTTTAATATTGGCAATGGAAAACTTACTCTCTATTCTGGTTCTCTTATGATTGGATCTGCCTTGTTATATGATGGTCTTTATAAATTTGATTTGGATATTAGTTCTTCCAAATATGCCAACAGTTCTTCTGTTATAAATTATGTGGTTACAAATCCTAAACGTGCTAGATTGGATGAAAATTCTTCTATGTTGTGGCATAAACGTTTAGGACATATTTCTAAACAGAGGATAGAACGATTGATTAAGGATGGTACACTTCCTCAATTGGATTTTTCAGATTTTAGAATTTGTATTGATTGCATTAAGGGGAAACACACTAGAGCTAAAAAGAAAGGTGCAACCAGGAAGGATGAAGCATTGGAGCTGATTCATACTGATATTTGTGGTCCATTCACTCCTACTAGCATGGGTGGATACAGATATTTTATTACTTTCATAGATGATTTTTCCCGTTTTGGTTTTATTTACCTTATTCAAGAAAAATCTGAATCCTTAGATGCTTTCAAAGTTTTTAAAGCAGAGGTAGAACTTAAAAGGGAAAAGAAGATAAAAAGTGTGAGATCTGATCGAGGTGGAGAGTTTTATGGTAGATATGATGAAATCGGCGTAACTCGACCATTTGCCGATTCTTACAAGAATGTGGTATTGACGCCAGACACTATGCCCGGTTCACTCGAGCGTAATGGGTGGCTGAAAGGAGAAACCGCATCTTTATGGATATGGTGAGAAGCATGATAAGTAATTCAACTTTACCTGATTTCTTATGGGTGATGCTTTGAAAACAGCAGATATATTTTGAATAAAGTGCCTAGCAAGTCTGCTCCGTAACTCCCTATGAATTGTGGACTGGTAAGAAGTCAAATTTATCTCATTTTCATATATGGGGATGTTGCAGAGGTGAGACCTTACAATCCTCGATGAGGAAGCTTGATCCAAGGACCATTAGTGGTCATTTTATCGGTTATTCGAAGATCAAGAGGATATAGATTCTATTGTCCTACACATTCTACTAGAGTAGTGGAATCAAATCGCGCTTTTCTTTGAGGATGATTTAGATTTTCACCGCTCAACCACGTAACTTTGTTTTTGAGGAGGAACGTGTTCTTGTACCTATGCCTGTGACATTGCCGTCTATTGTATTACAACCTCACATTGAACAAGAGAATGTCCCCACTCACGAACCTGGCAACCTATAGTGGTTGAGCTCGCACTCGTTGTTAATGAGATTCAGACCATATTGTTGCTGATGTTCCTTGAGGAAATCGAGAGAAACTCGAGGCCTGCCATATCTGATGACTATGTTGTTTATTTACAAGAACATGAGTTTGATATTACTTTGGATTCAGATCCAATCAGTTTTGACCAGGCTGCCAATGATCCCAATTCATCAATGTGGATGTTTGTCATGCAAGATGAATTGAATTCTATGTCTGTTAATGATGTTTGGAATTTGGTTGAATTACCAAAGGATGCACTCGATTGGTTGTAAATGGATTTTCAAGACCAAACGGAACTCTAAAGGTGAAATTGAGCGTATAAGGCGGACTTGTAGCAAAAGGATTCAGCCGAGAGAGGGCATAGATTATAAGGAAACATTCTCACCGGCTCGATAAAAGATTCTTTCGTAATCATCATGGCTTTAGTTGCACATTTTGATTTGGAACTTCATCGATGGATGTCAAAACAGCTTTCCTAAATGGAGATCTTGAAGAGGATGTTTACATGTAACAACCCCTTGGCTTCGTGCAAGTCGATATAGAGCACCTTGTGTGCAAACTTAAGAAATCTATTTATGGTTTGAAACAAGCATCTAGACAGGGTATCTTAAGTTCGATGAAGTTATCACTTCTTGTGGTTTCAAAGAAAATCTTATGGACCAAAGGTATTTATCTCAAGATCAAGGGAGTAAGTTCATTTTCCTTGTGCTTTATGTTGATGATATTCTTCTTGCCAAGAATAATGTTGATCTTTTGCATGAGACAAAACGATTATTATCAAATCACTTTGATATGAAGGATCTTGGTGAGGCCTCTTATGTTTTGGGCATTGAGATTCATCGTGATAGGTCTTGTATGCTCTTGGTTTGTCTCGAAAGGTTACATTGAGAGGATATTAAAAGGTTTAATATGTTAGCATGTTCCCCTAGTAAGGCTCCAGCTTGTAAAGGGGACAAATTTGGCAAGTCTCAATGTCCACGTATGTAATTGGAGTGCAATTAGATGAAGAACATACCTTATGCATCTCTTGCTGGTAGTTTGATGTATGCTCAAGTTTGTACACGCCGATATTGCCTATGTTGTTAGTGTACTTGGGAGATATTTACAACCCTGGTGAAGAGCATTAGGTAGCTGCTAAGAAAGTCATGAGATATTTGCAAGGCACTAAGGATTTTATGCTTGCTTATAGAAGAACCAATTCACTTGATGTAGTTGGTTACACTGACGCAGATTTTGCTGGATGCCTAGATGACCTTAAGTCTACTGATATGTTTTGTGATGGCGTGGGGCTATATCTTGAAGAGTGTCAAGCGACACTCACTGATCTTCTACTATGCAAGCTGAGTATGTGCGGTTATGAAGCCACTATTCAAGCTTTATGGTTAAGGAATTTTATCTCGGGCTACATGATTGTTGACTCTATATCTAAACCATTGAGGATGTTCGGACAACTCCGCATGTACGCTTTCTCTCATAACAAGAAAATACTTTAGGCTCTAAACACATTGACATTAAGTATTTTTTATCGAGAGAAAGTTCAAGAGTCACAGATTACAATGGAGCAGATTGCTCTAAAACATGATTGCGCATCCTCTTACTAAGGGCTTGACTCAAAAGTTTTTCAAGAACATGTCACTAATATGGGACTTGTTAGTTCTTTTGATGCATTTTATTAGTGGGAGTTTTGTTCAATATGTTTGCATTTAACTTTCAGTTTTATTGCATTATTATTGTTCTCAAGAATATATATATATATATATATATGCATTTTTATGACCATTTGTTTATGTGTATACACTTATCTATTTGCCTCCTACAGAAAATTGAGGTTATATGTGGTGTATTTACCTCATTCGTATCCGAGGTTCCATCAATACACATACATCCAAATGCTAGTAAAGCCTCGCTTGATTGAGGTCTAGTGCTAGTGTTGTTGGACATCCGGACCAAATCCCAATGAGCTTCTTTGATTAAAGTTTGCGTTGGGAGACGCTAGTTAATGAGACCTTCGTATCTCGCCTCATAGGGCTCATTTGGTTTTCGAGCAGGACTAATTTGGAAATAGACATGATGATCACTATTGCATGTTATTTTCATACCACACTTTCATACTTTCAGCCCAAGTCGGTGATGTTATGAGCACTTTGACGTGTGGTCTCATATCGCTTTAGATGTGATGATCAATACGGTTGGTGTTTGTAATTTCATTCGGACCAAGGCATTTGGTTTAAGGTGCACTCCATTCGACCTTTGTTTTTTGCCACATTCGCTTTATCTAAATCGGAAAGTCGCTTTTAAATAAATTTAAAATTCTAAAACTTGTGACATATGCTGCCCAAGTGGGAGATTGTAAGATTTCTATTAGGTGGGCTAGCATAGTCAAAGATTTGTTTCTAAAACCGGTTTAGTGGTGTTGACTAAAGATGGAGTAAGCAGAAAGAATCCAATATTATTGGTAAGTGATCTCTATGGAGATATTGGATTCTATTAGCACACCTTAATGGTATGAAATATTTATTACTATGTGTGGACCTAAGGTATTGTTTCCTTAATGGGTAGGAAACCCTAATTTTATTACAGGGTTGGTCCCTACCCTCACCCCTATATATAGTTATCACTGACCCATTAAGTGAAGCTACCAATCAAAAAGCATAAGGGAAAGAGGGTAGACCAGACCAACATTGATCGTGTTGTACAAGGAGCATACAAGAAGACATTGAGGAATTCTTATTCTTCAACCATGGATTCAGGTATGCCTAAAACATGTATTTTATAGTGTTTGTCGTGCATGCTTATCGATCTTCATGAATCGTTCCGTATCTGTTTTCTATCACTCTTTTCTCTACAAACTTTTGTTTGGGGTTTTCTCAGATAAGTAATCTAACATGGTAGAAAATGAAAGAAAAATATTGAATCTTCAATGGTTGCTCTCTAGGCCTTCAAGGAAGATCAATGACATCAATTCTTCTAAATTGATAGCTATAACTCTTCAAGGATGCAGACTTGAGAAAAACTCCTACTCTTCAAGAAATGAGTGAAAATTCTTCAAGGTTTTCAAGGTATGAACTCTTCAAAGTTCAAGGGAATTGCACTTAGGTAAAATTTCATTTATCAATAATTTATTTCCCTTCTACAATAGATTTGATAGGCTCATATAGGCAAGCAATAGAAATCTGAAAAAAAAAAAAATACTACTACAAAATCCCTACCCTTGATTGCAATTGTCACTACAACAAAGTAGGCCTATAATTGCGGTCTTTTCCACAGTAAAAGGTCTAAAAATCCGTAGCAATAACCTATTGTTGTGAATTACCTGTTATTTTCTATCCATAGCTACAAGTTCTCGCTTATCCAGAGTCATGGATTTCACACCGCAGGACGGTCATGGTTTTAAGTATCGGTGGATCGTCAGATCGGCCGATACGTATCCGTATCGTGAGCATCGCACGATACATGCCGATACGCTACGGGAATTTTGGGCCCCTTTACGTATCGTCAGATCGCGTGATCGCATCGCATCGATCGGTAGCCGATACGTACGATACTCTACGATACGAACTTTTGAAAATCTGAAATTCCCGAGAGTATCGGTACGTATCGGTACCGTATCGGTATGTATCGACCGTATCGTACATCCGTATCGGTACCGTATCGGTACGTATCGACTGAAAATATGAAAATTCCCGTGAATGTGCCTTTTATTGTTTGAAACAAACACTTCAAACTCTCACCAATAGTTTTCTATATTTTTCTTCTTTCTTCCCCTTTGATTCACACACCTTTTTGGAGATTCAAATGGTAGATTGAAAGAAACATTGTCGAAGTGAATGGTTCAAAGAAGGAGAAAAACATAGTCCAAGAAGAACCTTGAACTTGAAAGTTGAAAATTTTGAATAGTAAGTTCTTGAATCTTTACTCACTTTTTTCAATTTTAACCTTAGATTTTCAAGTTTTTTTACAAATTTAAGGTTCATCATAGGGGTGTCAACCGGTCGGGTCGGTTCGGTTTCGATCGGGCTTAATCGGGCTTAAATACTTTCAAAGGCTACACCGTGTCCGCCCATTTAACTAATCGGGCTTAGTTATTGAGGGCATGATACACTTTATATTCGGTCGGTCGGCCTCGGGCTATAATCGGGCCACCTTAATCGGGCTTTAGTAGAGCCTTAATTGGGCTACGGACATGTTTAATGTTGAACGGGCTTTAACCGGTTTTTAAACGGACCCTCTTTAAAATGTGCTCTTATATTCCGGCCCACTCATGCAAACCCAAAAAAATGACAATAAATTAATAAATGATACCAAATATAACCATTATTTAAAATATGAACATGTTTTTACTTTTTAGTTTTTACTTTCTAATTTGGGGGGTAAAATAGGTATTCTACAATCATTAAAGGGTCGGCTAGACCAAAGGCACAATAGGCCGGTCTCGATCGGGTGTTAAACGGTCTGTTTGGGCG
>JAJSZK010000695.1:0-10226 GCA_022985045.1 Macadamia tetraphylla | reverse complement strand
TGGAGCTCACCACCACGTAATCGCTGTCCCACAAAGAGCTCTCAGACGAGTAGTCTACGCCGGCTCAACTCCTCGGGGTCCACCATCCTCTTCAGAAACTCGACTGGGACCCACCCCATGCTCCTCGATGTATAACCTGCAAAATCATCTAAAAGGGGTGTACACGTGATGAGCTCACTAGCTCAAGAAGTAGAAAGGTGGACCACACACAACATCCACACATCACAACACATCATATGCACTACATGCCATGCTATACATTTTAAATCACATTCACCTAAGCAACATTACTAAGTCTTTGGTTTTAGTGCTACTACAACCACAAGGCGCAGATACTCCGCACGAGCCGAACTCCTCCCGCGACACGCCCATAGGCTGTTGGAGAAGGCCCACCGTAAGTACTCGAAAAGTAAAGACAATGCCGCCCACCGCTCTCAACAGAAATGTAAATGACTGAAAATAAAGGTGTTGACTCAAAGAATTTAAAAGCAAGACGATTGGCCCGTTGAATGTACCACCGGGTTGCCGATCGTCCTACATGACTCACCGGGCGAATGCCTAACCGCCACAGTTGTCCGACAACCGCACTCGCTTCTAAATGGCAACCCAACACCTTAACCTCGTGGGAAGGGTCGAGTACGGATGGTGAGAATCCTAATACCGCATGCTCCTATATGACAATAGTACGATCAGATAGTGCCTCCGTGTCCCATTCCACGGGCCACCAATGCATTCGTTTCCAAGCCGACCACGGCATCTAGTCTATCAATGCATTATGCACCATGATGTCCACATTCAACATATAAACATCTCATTCAATTTACATTTGAAAAGTAAACATAGCATATATGCACATCAAAGTGTGGAATGACTAATCTATATAGCATATTCATGATGACATGACTAGATTAGATATAGTTATATGAATTCCAAACAAATGCCTTGAAACAAGGCCAACGCCCTCTCCACTTACTCAGAAGGCATAAGGATTCCTGCTCTGACGGGTGAGATCCTGAGCGAATCGGGTAGGATTTGGTGAACCTAACATAATTGAGCGGAGTTAGTACTTCACCATTTTAGAATCACAATTAATGAAATCCGACATCAAAATCATGTTTAGAACGTCAAAAGAAGGTCACACGTCCGATTTGGGTTCGACGACATAAGGATCACCTTCTGGCCACATGTGGGTAAGACAGTGGGTCGTCTACCCACCGTTATGACCGACGGGTACCTAGTCACGGTTATACCCTCCGTTGTACCTACCGGTTTGGCTAGGGACTCGCTTCTCGTGGGTACTCAGCGGTAGGTACCGCCGTTGTACCCACCGGTTTTGGGAATGACACTCTCTTCCCATTTTCTCCACCCTTTTGGGGAATCAAATGGGTTTTCCCCACCCATTCTTCACACCCTCAAGGTCCTATAAGATGGTTCTAACCTAGATCTAGGTTAGATTCAAGTGAGGGAAACCATCTTACCTTCTTTGCCCAAAAATGACTTCAAACCCTTCAAATCACTTCCAACTCACAATGCTCCTTCTACCTTGTCAATATCTCTTCAAATCCTTCAAGATCAACACATAAATCATCTATTAAACCTTAGATTCATCATTTCCAAGGGTATTTACAAGATCTCAAGAACCCATACTCGAATCAAGGGTTTAAAGCTTGGGTATGGTGAATGTTCATAAACCCAACTTTTCTTACCTCCAACTGTAGATCTAGAGTTGAAGATTACCTCCCGACCGAATGGCAAGATCGCGCTCGCGCCACCGAAATCCTTCCTTTCTTCCTCTTCCTTCTTTTTCCCCTTTCTTTCTCTCCCCTCTTTACTTTTCTCACCAAACGATTTAGGGTAATAAATGGAAAGAAAAGAAATCATAAAGCCTTATATACTATTCCTAATTAAGTGAATAGTTTTGGGATGGTCATCGTGGGGGGGTTTACCCACCGTCCCTACCCACCGAGAGCCAAGACTTGATTTTGACCGGTTCGACCTCGGCTCGAACCCCACCCTGCATACGATGTAGCATACGATATACCTTAAAATACCGATATAATACCTGTTTTATCCTTACATAGCCTTATGGTAGGTGCACGACACGGTTTGGGCACTCCTGCCTCTTCCGCATCGCTCGGACTTGTCGGGCCAGCCGGTGTTTAAGGTCACCTGCCATCATAGCCCATAAGGAACTCGCCTAATTTCCTCCGCTCGGTTCCTCGCATGGTTAAACCGGTTCAACCGCAAATCGACTGGTTTAAGAAGGGCATTACATTACCCCCTTCAAAAATTTCATCCTCGAAATTATGCACTGGTTGATCAAAAAGATGAGGGTACTTGGCTCGCATTTCTTCTTCTACCTCCCAAGATGCTTCTTCAAGTGAATGATCAGCCCATCGCACCTTTACATAGGAAATGGAGCGGTTATGGCGGTTTTCACCTTCCGTCCAAAATTTCACCGGCTGCTCGTAGGTCATATCGCTTCTAGGTATCCGATTCCACGGGCAAGACATGAGATGGATCATGCACATACTTTTCAAAGATGGATACATGGAATACATTGTGAACATCCCTGCTTAAGGCGGCAGAGCAAGCATGTAGGCTATCGAGCCAACCCGGACAAGATCTCAAATGGTCCCATTTATCTTGGTCTCAACTTCCCTTTCGTGAAACCTTGCAAACCTTTAGTAGGAGAGATCTTGAGAAATACCTTTTCTCCGGCTGAAATTCAATCTCCTTCCCGGGTGTCCGTGATAGCTCTTTGACGGATCGAGCTGTTTTAATCCGCTCTTCTAATAACGCCGACCTTGTCACAAGTCATTTGTATCATCTCGTGTCCTAACATTCGACGCTCACCTACCTCATCCCAATACAAAGGAGTTCTCGACTTTCTACCATATAACGCCTCATATGGAGCCATCCCAATTGTGGCTTGGTAACTGTTGTTATATGCAAACCCATAAGAGGTATATATTCCTCCCAACTGCCACTCATTTCCATTGCACATGCCCTGAGCATATCTTCTAATATCTGTATGGTTCATCCGACCGACCATCCATCCGTGGGTGAAAAGCTATACTCAAATTCAGTCGTGATCCCAAGGCACCCGAAGCTTTTCCAAAACTGAAGTGAACCTTGGGTCCCTATCCCAAACAATGCTCACCGGCACTCCATGTAAGCGCACTATGTTGTCCATGTAAAGTTGTGCTAGTTTGGTCATAGAGAACTTGGTCTTGATAGGAATGAAATGAGCAGCCTTGGTGTTTCATCCACAATCACCCATATTGCATCCATTCCTTAGGTGTACTTGGTAGTCCGTGACGAAGTCCATTGTAATCCTTTCCCACTTCCATTCTGCACTGGGAGTGGTCAAGGGTACCATAAGGTCGATGCCTCTCACTTTCACTTTCTCGCGTAAGACAAGTCGACATATAAAGCTATGGTGACTTTCATGCTTGGCCACCAAGAGCTTTGTTTGAGGTCTTTGTACATTTTGGTACTTCGGTGGAGTGAGTACTGAGCTATGTGCTTCTCTCACTATTTTATCTTGTATATCCAAATCATCTACACACAATCTATCTCAAACATCAATGCCCCATCCTCGCTAAAGTAAAACTGGTCGCTCATTGTTTGGTCTTGAACCTTAACTCTAATCCGCTGCAATTCATGATCCAAAGGTTGTTTCATTATCACCTCTTGCCTAATTGTCGGATGCACCAGAGCCGAAAAGGATACCATCAACCATTTAAGGTTTTCTCGTTGAGGTTCAAGCTCTAAGGTTGCCCTTCATACAAGAGGGTTTCATCCATTAGCATCGCCTTGCACAAGTGGTGAGCTGATCGCTATATGAGAGCGACATACCGTGTCTTCCGACTCAATGCATCCGCCACTACATTAGCCTTGACGGATGATACCGAATATCGCAGCCATAATCCTTCATGAGTTCGCCATCTTCTGCCTCATGTTCGATCCTTCGGTGAAGAAGTATTTCGTGCTTTTGTGGTCACAGATATCTCACACTTCTCCCCATACAAATAATGTCGCCAGATCTTAAGGGCAAAATGATCATGCTAGTTCCAAGTCATGAGGGGTAATTCTTCTCATATTCCTTTAGTTGTCGGATGCATACACTATTACCTTATGCTGCATGAGAACACAACCCAAACCAACTTTGAAGCATCGGTATAAATCGCATTCCACCGTGCCTTCGTGAATAGTCAAGAAGGGCCACCAACTTCTTTTCAATTTTTGGAAGCTCTTCTCACATTCCTCCGCCAAATAATTTCACACCCTTTTTAGTCAACTTGGTCATTGGTGCCGAGATCCGAGCAAAGTTCTCGATGAAACGCGTAATATCCAACCAAACCCAAGAAGCTTCTAATTTCAAGAATATTCTTGGGGCTTTCCCATTCCACTATCGCTTTCACCTTAGCGTGATCTACTTCGATTCCGCCTTAGACACTACGCGCCCTGTGAATCCAACTTGTTCAAGCCGTAATTCACACTTGTGCATTTGGCATACAACCTGATCTCTCAACCTCTCGAACACCATTCTCAAGTGTTGAGTGTGCTCTCTTCGGTCTTGGAGTAGATCAAGATATCGCAATAAAAACAATTACCCATTTGTCGAGCACATCCTAAACACTCGATTCATTAGATCCATGAATGCCGCCTGCATTGGTTAACCCGAAGAAAACACTAGGAACTCATAATGGCCAGACGAGTCCTAAATGCTGTTTTGGGTATATCACTACTTTATCTTGAGCTGATAATAGCCGGACCAAGGTCTATCTTTGAAAATACCCCGCTCCTTGCAACCGATCAAATAAATCGCCGATGCGTGGCAATGGATACCGTTCTTAATGGTTAGCTTATTCAACTCCCTGCAATCTATGCATGTATCGCAAACTACTATCCCTTCTTGACAAACAACACGGGCACCCCAAGGTGAAACACTTGGGCTTAATAAACCCTTTTCCAATAGTTCTCGAATCGCATCTCGCAACTCCTTCAATTCAGCCGGTGCCATCCTATATGGAGCCTTAGATATCGGAGCTGCTCCAGAGTCAAGTCTATGGCAACCCAACTCCCTATCGTGGTAAATGCATCGATCATCCGGAAAACATCGGAAACTCTTTAACCACCTTTGCTTCTTCTAGAGGTGTAACTCTTGCATCAACATCGAAACCGAGGCTATGAAACCCCGACATCCACTTTCTAGCAACTTCACCGCTTGTAGAGCGGAGACAAGGACCTTCCTCACCCTTTTCATTGTATCTACTCGATACCCACTTTTCCCTTCACATCCGTTACCTTAATCAGCCTTTCCAAGACAGATAACATTAGCTCGATGAGCCGATAACCAATCCATACCCAATATAACATCAAAATTCTGCATATTAAACTTAATGAGTTGTGCATCAAAGTTCTTCCCACTAATCTCCATCGGGCACGCCCATACACTTCCTTCAATCAGGTAATTTACCAAGAGGCATACTAACAATCATTCCATGGTCTAAAATCCTCGGTGACATCCCAAGTTTCCTACAAATCTCTTTAGATGCGAATGAATGAGTAGCTCCCTAATCAAATAAAACATAGGCCCGTATGCCCGATATGGGTAGGATACCTAGTATAACAACGTATATAATTTCAGCAGGTCATCAATATTAATCATAATGAATCGCTTAATTAAAATGTACCTGCAACAACTTCTGTACTAGCCTCAGCCTTCCTCCGATAGGGCATACATCCTTCCTCGCGTTGACCGCCGAGGTAAGGGAGGTCGGCACGCAGAGGGCTGACTGGAGGGCAAGGCTGGTCTGGCCCGATAGTCTTTCGTATAATGCCCATATGAATGGCAATTGAAGCAACGGATCTGAGATGTCGGAACCGGAGCGGGGCCCCTCTGCACTTGACCCACCGCAGATGGAGGTCGAGGTGGCCTTGAGCGAGGGTGCCACACTAGTGTTCGGCAAAAGAGGTAGAACCCAACCACCAACTGCCTAGGAGGGTAGCCAGATGGCCTATAGGGCTGCCTATACGTGAGGCCCAGAATCGTATGATCCGTGTAGGCTTTGGAGGAATTTCCCAGATCCGGGAATGGATTTGTTCTCTTCCATACCCGTGAGTGAGGGACTGCTCACCTTTTGCTTATCTTCCATTGTTTTGGCCTTCGCATAATCTACCATATTCGTCAAATCCAAGACTTCAAGCAGTACATCCAATAGATGCTTTTAGGCCTTTTAGAACCTTGTCGCTTTCTTCACTGTTCGCATATGCCTTGGGGCAAATGGAACAAACTTCGAATCGTTGTTGGTACTCAAGGACGTTTACCTCCTCGAGTTAAAGCCATGAACTCACTCCTTTCGGTCTCCGAAATCGCATGGATAATGGTTATCCAAGAACAACTCCTTGAACTGCTCCCAAGTAGGTTCGATGAGCAGCCATTAATATGGGTTTGGAGGCTTGCCACCAAGAATTTGCCTCTTTCTTGAGTTGCGTCCAAAGACAAATAAGTTTCGCACCCGGGCACTCAAGCACCTCAAATATCTTCTCCAACTCTTGGATCCATTGATCCGTTCCAGGGATCACCCCACCTTAGAGAATACCGTGGTAAGTTCTCTTGAATGATTCCACTACCCTTGACGACATTCGTCAGCCGGGAAGTTAGGAGCATAGATGTGATAGTAGGAGTATGGAGGAGGCGCCCCATGCCGAGGAATACCGAATGGTGGGATTGGAGGTGTACCCACCACTTGTGGTCCTGCTCCCACCCTACAAAGGGTCCTCATGGAGTGAGTACCCGGGAGGTTGACCCGTTGAGAAAAGTCCAATCGTTGTTGGATAGCGCATAAATGCTTGTCGTTGTCAAGCATTTGTTGCCGGAAAGCTTGTTGGGATTGCTGAATTATTGTAGCAACATCTCCCTGTGATAACCGTGGAGGGTCCGGAGGCACCAAGGTGGGTCCCCATGTTCCCCACCCCACCAAGGGTCTCCGAGGTAGTGGAGGTGAGGTATGCCCCACGTAACGACCCCCTGGATTTTGTGGTCGACCGACGACGAGGACCCCGCAAGGTACCTCGGGCATTACTATCGGATCTAGTACGTACCATCGTATCCTTGTACTTGGAACACATCACACACCATATTGGTTAAACACCATAGAATTGATTTAGGCACACAATCATATGCCATTACATGAGGTGTTGTAGTGTATGATAGCCTGTAAATAATCGTAGCTCAATTCCAAGATACAGGCAAAGTCCACAACATACATGCTAATGGTCCCACTTGACCATAGCATATTGATCATAGGAATAACATCCATAGTGACAATCAATGAAATCATTGCTAGGAGGAGAGAAGGGAACAAGAAAAGAAGGAAAATTATAAAATTTCTCAACTCGTCATAACCTGGGGATGAACCGACGGTAGTGTCCTCATTGGTTATACCCGCCGTCTCTATCGCTTTCACGGCGGGTGGCACCGGGTAGGAGCTCGCCGTTATACCCGCCGGTTTTGCCCAGTAAATCACGACAGGCCCTGCTCGCTTTGTCTCTTTCCCAACTTCCTTTCTTTCCTCCTTTCTTCCTTGGGCGATCTTAGAGGTCTCCTCGTGCTTCTACCACGGGTCCATTCACCAACTCCGGTTTAGAGAAGAGTCACTTCCATTCCTCAAGTAAGTTTCTCCTTTTTCATTTTCTCATTTCCATTTGGGTAAAATGCATGCGTAGACTTTACCTTAGGTTGTCTTTCCATATTTTTCACCATAGAACAGTCTTTCCATGTGTTTGTGATGATTCTACTGTGCTCATTTGTAGTTTATAGGGATTTTGTCTCTTCATTTGAAGAAAACCCCAATTTGTGCCCTAGGTTTCCAAATTTGGGGGTTTCTTAAATTTTTGATCCTTTTCTCCAATTGATGATTCCCTTGTGATGCATTTCACTTGCTTTGTGCTTGATATGCTTTAGATTTCATGAATCATCCATTATGCTTGAAATCCCCATGTATTTCCATGAAAATCCCTATTTTTGGCATTGGTTTCCTTGATTTTCATCCATACTTGTACTCATGGAATTCCATAATCTATTTGGGGTATGTTCTTGCATTTTCATCATCCCGTTACTACGGCATTTCGTTCTAGAGCTAGGGTTTCAAGCTTTTACTTCATTGTGAATGAGTGGGTGCATTGAAATCGAGTCCTCCCGTGTTATTTATGCTCTTTCCCTTTTGCTGTCATTTTGCTGTTTTGACATGTTCCTATGCGTTGTCAACTACCGTGCTTCATGTCATAAGTTTCCTATCGTTCCTAGATTGTCGCCGCTCCTGCTTTTGCATGAATTGGGTTTTGGATTCCCCTTTAATGTTGTCCATTTTCCTTTCTGATTAATCCTTACTTTCTTTTCTTATTGCTGTGATGTCGCCACGCACCCAAAAGGACCATCTTCCTCCGGCTCGACGAAGACCACCGCTTCTAAGAGGAAAAGTGGAGACCAGCTTTTCACCTTGCACAGGAGACCGACTGCCCCCCTTCAGACTATGATGGGAGCACTTCCGAGAGGTCGCACAACCGCCCAACCCCAAGGGGTGTTGATGGAGAAGACCGTGGTAGTCGAGGACTTCCACAAGGCTAGGCTTGGAGAGGTTCTCAATTAGGCGGGACTTTGTTCTTCAAGTAGACCATTACAAGCAGCTCGTCGGCCGGGTTCTATTGCAACTGGAGGTGTCGATCCAGACGGGAGTTCACCATCGCAGCCTTGGTGAAGGGAGGATATCCATGACGGTAGGCACCTTGGCCAAGATTTGGGTATATCGGGGAACACCGATACTACAGCCCCGGGGTAGGCCTCGGGACTGCCATGAGCCGAGACACCGGACTTCATCTACGAGACCATCCGGGCAGCAGGCCGAGTCCGAGACATCCTTCTACCCCGAGGTTTATTCCCCCTGATCCAGCCAACCGCTTCCCGAGGGGGTCATCGAAACTGGGGTTTCATGGCGGGCTCATTGCATTTTGCATCTTTACCCGCAGAGGGAGGCGGCAGCACTTGTGCCTTCCCTATATTATCCTCGAACGATGGAGCACCACACTTCCCACCCAGGGATGGAGGATTCCTTACGCAGATCCTCACTAGGATCTTCGAAGTTCTTCGGGTAGATCTGAGTGGTGAGGAGGGAAGACTGCGATAGGTTCGACCGAGAAACCTCCTCAAGATGGGTCTCGACCCTCATGGATTCACCTCCTAGATCAGAGCTGAGAGGTAGGGGTAGGAGGGCTGCCCCTATGGAGGATGTCCCATGGAGGAGGAGTCCAGGAGGAGGATGAGGACCACGCCTCGGACGAGGAGGAGGATCCTGGGTGGCAAGATCCCCGAGGAGGCGCCAGAGTCGGAGGTCCCGGCCCTAGTTTTCTAGAGCTACAGCCCCACCACCGGGAGTGGTGCCACGACTTTGAGGGCATGTCGCCTCCATGGGCCTTGGACCAGTTCGAATCGAGGCGGCCGGACGAGATTGCCTCTAGGCACCACCTGGAGGATTCCTTCCTTAGGGCGGGTCAGACTTGGACACGTGGCCAACGCTATCTCAAGTACTATGGCCGCCTTTCAGAGAGGGTAGTGGTGAATGGAGGTTCTTTACGATCACCGTCGACGCCAACCGGCCTCCAATAACGTGGTGATCATCGACGACGATGATTTATTGCTGAGGGCTTGGCTCGCCCACACTAGTTTTTACCCATTTTCTCCTTTTTGTAGACATTGTATAATTATTTATTCTCATTCCTTGTATATGTATTGTAACGGTTTCATTTATGGAATAAAATATCTTTGGATAGTGGATTTTGTGGTGTTTTCATATGTGGAGTGCTTGTGTGGTTTTGTGGTGATGTATTTGGCTATTCAGGTTTTGTTATCTTTATTATCCGCGTTATCGGTATTTGTGTGAAATTTTGGAAATCCCATTTTACGCCTTATGTGAAATTTCCAAAATAGTACTTTATGGTTATAGTTCCAATCTAATTACCTTTTATCTACACTCACGCATGCCATGAATGCAACTTATAATATAACCCCATTTTTATATTTTTTCTTTTTTTTTAAGCTTTTATCTTTACCCAACCCCATTTTCCTATTATAGAGTCTACAGGATTCTAATGGTATGTCAGGAGGGAGCAGCATCACGCTCGATACCACCGCTTGTCACACCCCCTCACCGAACTGTAGC
>JAJSZK010000694.1:0-10823 GCA_022985045.1 Macadamia tetraphylla | reverse complement strand
GTCCTCAAACACCTATTTGCAGAAATCAAAAATCACCAACAACATTAGTTCTTCGATTCTTTGACTAGCAGTAGAGAAAAAACAAAAATCTTCGGACAGTAATAGCATATCCAAATATCTTCTTCAGGAATGTTCTTCATACACATACATCAATACTCATCAGTACCTAGTTCTTCTTAGAGAGACTCCAAGAGTGGGCAGCCGATTGTGTCTAGCTGTAGTCCCCTTACTGTTATTATATATTAACCAAAGAGTTACAATCAAATAAGGTAACTAGTACTTTATACAGCAAGAAACGATTGTGTCTAGTTGTAGTCCCCTTACTGTTATTATATATTAACCAAAGAGTTACAATCAAATAAGGTAACTAGTACTTTATACAGCAAGAAACGATTGTGTCTAGTTGTAGTCCCCTTACTGTTATTATATATTAACCAAAGAGTTACAATCAAATAAGGTAACTAGTACTTTATACAGCAAGAAACGATTGTGTCTAGTTGTAGTCCCCTTACTGTTATTATATATTAACCAAAGAGTTACAATCAAATAAGGTAACTAGTACTTTATACAGCAAGAAAATAAAAATGTAGAAACCTACTCTAATTGTGAAAGACAATAAACAAAGGAATAAAACCAAAGAAAGTAAAGTTATTGTCAAGTGAACAGTGCAATAAGACCAAAAAACCCTAAAATCTCAACAATGTGCAAAATAAAGGGTCAAGTAGATTACTTTATTTATTCCATGCTTTATATGAAATTGCTGATTTTTTTTTTTTTTTTTTTTTTGCTGAACTAGTTCATTGGAGCATCCGACCATGCTCCATTTGTTATTTTAACCGAGAAAATGGAAGGAGGAACTTTGGAAAACTACCTCGAAACATTTAGACCCAGTCAGTTGGATCCTCGGAGAGCGCTAGAATTGGCTCTTAATATGTCTTGAGGTATGAGTTTTCTACATGAGAGGGGAATCATTCACAAGGAGTTGCGACCTGGTAATAATTTTAAAATTTTTTTTCTTCTCAATTAAGTTTATTTGCAAAAACCGTGTAGTACATATTCACTAATTGGTGTCATTGAACTGTCTTTTTTTTCCGTTGCAGAAAATGTTTGGTTAAGCTTAGACCATGAGAAACTCAAGTTGGGCTTTGGGGTGGCTAGAGAGGAGTCTCTCCAAGCAAAAATTGACACTCGGAGTGCAGCATTACCCTGGGTCGCTCGGGAGGTAACAATCATATTTTGCTCCCACTGTTTGAAAATTCTGTTAATTACCCCTATGATAATGTCATTGCATTCTTTTGTCTTGATCAGTTGCTTCAGCAGAGTGTGCATAGTTGTGACACTGATGTATACAGCTTTTCGATCTGTTTGTGGGAGGTTCTTACGAATAAAGAACCGTTTAAGAAAGTGAAGAAGGATTATTTGGGGGTATTGCAGGCTGAATGTCCTAGTGTCAGGAAGATACCCAAGAGGTATCCAAATGTGGTAAAAAGTATGTATTCGCAATGCTTGAGTGTTTGGAATCCTTCCGAATGCCCCGACTTTTCGGATATCACGAAGACATTGGCCCAAGCATCTAAGCATCTCTCTTCTCGCCTTGCTGAGTTCACTTCTGCATCCAGTACCAGCTGATGCGAGGGCAATAAGGTGCGCAATCACCCCTTAAACTTTTCCTATAAGTTTCTGCCCCTGCCCCTGCCCCATTCCCACTCTCTTGCCCCTGCCTTCCCACCTCTCCCTTCATTGGAACCTTGAGCCCTTTCTAGCCCCACCCTCCTCTATCCCTGTGAACAAACCCTCTATTCAACAGTTCCACCCTCACTTCTGTTATTGTGTTGCATAGAATAGGTTCTGATCACCTCCAATCTATCTGAACACTGATGATTTTTTTCCCACCTTCTGTGTCATTCTAAGATCAATGACAACATTGTTGACTCACTTGCTCGTGGATTTAGAAGCTCCAGCTTTTCTTGCTGCTTCCATGGATAAGACTAAATCTGAACTTTTTACAGCTTTTCTTTTACCATATGGGTGGTAGAGCTTTGAAATAGGAGTCAAACAGTGGATAAAGACAAGTCCCAATGGTCAAGCTAATGGACAGTGATAGAGACTGTAATAGCTGATGTTTGAGTCCTCCCACATAGAAGAGGACACAGAGAGTGACAAAAATGTCTGTTTACTTGGAAATAAAAGGATCCCAAAGTGGGACCAATAGATCTTGACCCTCTTCCCTTTGTCCTTTTCATCATGTCCCTATAGTATATAAATGCGAAGGCACTGTACTGTTGAAAGGGCGATGGCCTTCCTTCTATTGACACTGTATAAACACAGTAAAATCAATGCCACAGGACCACAGTTACACAATTTGGCAGGAAGAAAGAGCCAATGGTCAAAAAGAGGTGGAAACAAGGCTTTGTAAGTCAGGGTTTTAAAACAAGGAATGGGGTCCAATCGATTCTGATCTGGTTCTATTTTAGATAGGTCGGAATCGGTTAGGAATCTATTGGAATTGATCAGAGTCCATCTGAACCCAAGAAACTCAGAGTGGATCTGCTGTTTCAGTCTTTCTGAGTGGCAAAAATGGAGATTGGACTCTGTTGATTTTGATTTAAACCAATTGATTTGTCTGCTGCAATTTTAATTTCTAAATCTCTGTTCTAAGGGTGTCAATCAGTCGGTGTAGTCTAATTTTTGTATGCCTTATAAATGGATTGTTAGTTGTTTGCCCTTTTCTTCCATACTGTTGGGAAATAAATGAAAAATGCATTTAAAGAGGGATCATTGTTTTCAACGCATTTCGCTAACAATGTAGTACAGTTCATTATTTGCCATATGGTATTTCAAGGATTAATCCATGTGAAAAGTTACTTCAACTCTTGATTCAAAGGTTTATTAAATTTATCAAAATACTAACTATGGTCCTAATCCTTATCTGATTGTCAAATCATTTCTAAGTGGGTCAATGACTTATCTCTTTTATTGCCAACTTCTTCTATTGAACATCCTGTCAAGAATTATAATCTTTGTGTTAAAACCAACCACTGTTGTTGTGTGTCATCTTATTTTGATATTTGAAGGATGGTTTGATCAGGTGCAGCAAGATAGGCGACTTCTATTATCTTGTTTAATCTTCAATTAATGGAAAATTCATGTCACACCCCGCCTCCACTCACCTGAAGTATGGTGACATGGACATGCACACGTGTCCAAAATCTATCCAGGATCCACGATGCAGTACTTGAAGAGTATAAGATTATGAAATGAATCTAAGATCACATACTTATCTTATAAACAAAATATATCAACTGGTGATTTCTATTGATATTTACCGTATTTACACAAAAAGAATGTTTTCACATTTGGATCATAATTATAGTTCTGCCCCATAGGGCTGTATTTGCTAAGTACCAGAAGAATAAAAAATAGAAGATGATACTCCCATCTTCAACGTGATCCAAATGCACAATCATCGCACACGCACCCATCTTCATGTGCAACCAGCTCTTGCTCCCATAGGTCACCTCTATAGAGAGCCAGATCCTCAGTCACAGTTTTCGTAAGATTACCTAAATCAACATCTAAAAAAATGGGGCAACAATGGGGGCGAGCTTTCACGAAGCCCAATGAGGGGTAACACACACACAGGCCATCATGACAATCCATGAAAATGCAATAATATAAATATCTATGCCCAACCACATGAATATGAATGACATGATCCACTTATTATCAAACAATCCTAAGCAGTAATTTTTAAGTCAAGGGGGTATTAGTGCTACTGCAACATAGGGGATATCCTTGGTTCACTGGTCTAGGGAACCCCTTCAGTCTTCCAGTGATATATGCTAGTTGCGTGTTAGGAGCCTGCAGGTTCCGGTCTGGAGAACTCCTTTGGCTACCCGCAAACCCCCTAGTGAATAATCCCACCCTACAGCCACGGTCCCAGCCCGGAGAACCCCTACGGTTGCCTGAGCTGTAGGACAGTCACGGTCCTGGTCCGGAGAAGCCCTTCAGGTCTTCGTGCTGTGTTATGGGATAGCCAATACATAACCCCTATTGGCAATGGTTGTAGCATCGGGGTTATTTTCCTAGCCCAACACATTCTAAGTCTATATTGGTGTTGGTGCTACTATAACATAGTTGTGAGACAGGAGCCTGCATGTGCTAGTCCAGAGAACCCCTTCGGTCACGGCAAACCCCTTATCAATAATCCCATTTTACAACCACAGTCCTGGCCCGGAGAACCCCTACGGTTGCCCTAGTTGTAGGATAGCCGATACCTTACCCCCTACTAGCAAGGGGTTGTAGCAGAAGGGTGGTTATCCTAGCCACATGCATTCTAATATGCCACAACACATTTCATTCATGGTCACACACACACTAACCCTGAGCATACAGTGCCGCCGGCACCAATTGTTGGCCACCCTGCACCCCAGTCACACACACACTCATAAGCACAACCATAATTCATATTCTCATGCCACATCAACACTTTACACAAGGAACAAGATAATAATATGCAAAATGACAATTCCTCCACATATGCATTATGATACAAGCAGTTCATAAAAACATACAAAATCCCCTCACCTCGAGTCCTAGGTGATGATAGACAGCCGATGGCCTCACGCTGTGTCACGTCACCTCTTGGTTCTACTCCTAGGATACATAAGAATTTTAAGAAATAAATCACTCATAGAGGAATGAGTCCCTAGGCATATGTTCTAGCTTCATTTCCTATTTTTCTTTTATTTGAAATCGTTCTCAAATTGATGGTTTTATGACTCTGGAGCTAATTTATATGTGGGGTATGTTCACCCACCTTAATTAGCTTAGATTAGGTGTAATTAATGGTTTAATTAAGATAGGTTTACACAATGCATCCCAATTCTCAAAGTTCTAGTCGCGACTAAGCTAAATTAGGGAATTTCGGTTGAGGGTGTAGATAGTGACCACCAATGACTTATGTGGTCACCCCAATCCACTATACATGTATTTAATTTCATTTTCCCCAACCCAATTTCGGGTTTTAATGGTGGGGTATAGAGTGTTTGGGTAAAACCCACCTTTTCTAGGGTTTTTGTTATCTAAATTGGGGATTTCACTCAGGAGGGTTCATGGACTCAAATTGATCCATTAATCTTGCTAGGATAAGTCTCTTATCCTAACAATTTGTAGTTTTAACAGGTGAGAAAGTGGGTTTTAGTAATTTTCCCCATTTCTAGGTTTTGTGTTGCCCAAATTGGGTCTTTTGATGGAGGTTTCCCGAAAGAGGGTTTATAAACTTGAAATGAATCCATGATTTTGCTAAGGTAAGTTTCCCACACCAAATCCCCTTTCCTATTTGTAAGTTTAGAGAGTGGAGAGGTGGGATTCAGCTGGGGCGATCTCTCTTAGCTCAAAAGAGAGGAAATGGGAGAGAGAGAGAGAGAGAGCCTGGCACATGGAGTTAGATGCTTAGTGTGAGTGGAGTTTACCTTGGTAGGAAACCCTTGCTCCTCCGTTCCTCTTCTTTCCTTGCTCTCCTTCTTCTTCTTTTTCTTTCTCTTTCTCATTCTCTTTGCTTTTACTTTGGTAGGTGGAGAATGAATGGTAATAGTCTATTTATAGTCACTTAATTACCAAGGCCTGTTTGGGAGAAAAATGTGTTTTCATCCATTACTGGGTTAACTCATTATTTGGCACTAACGGGCCCACCTTGGGGTGACCCGATACATTAATCCATTACCAATAAGTGGTACCAACCAATGAAGGTGGTTTGAGGTGCATGAGTGCGAGGGTCCTGTTCCCACGGCAAAATAACCTGGTTTTGGCCGGTATTTTCACTTTTAAGGTTCGGGGATCTTCCCGTGAAGTGTGAGGGCTTAACTAACCTTTCCTTCTGTGCCCGGAACCCCTTCCACTTTTTAAGGCATGAGTAGCAAGTGCAAGTGGGGTCATCATTCCCTTCCCGGAAAATTACGGCTGCTACCCAGTATTTGTCGGTATCGGTATCGGTATCCTCTAGTGCCTCATCTGTACAATTAAAATAAGAATTTTAGGGCACGGGTGTAACAATTCAGATCTTAGGTTTTTAGTATGAGTTACTCTATAATTGTTGTATTGCAGATAATCAACATCCAAATGGTTATGGGGAAACCATTATATTAATTGGTGTTTCGTAGTTATTGCTAATTTGGAGTTTTCTTACAGAGATCACTTCTTTTGCATTATAATTTCAAGGTGTTGATTGTTCTTATTTCAATCATTTTCAATCTAGTCATTAAATTTTATTATGGAAGTGATGATGATTTTTCCATCTCAGTTTATAAACGACATAGAGGATGTGTGCACAATGGAATCCGCGATTTACCAGGGGATGATTATAAGGTTTGTCTATTTATTTTTTATTTAATTAAGGATTTTTCGATTTGAACTTGTATTCTGTCTCACTCTCTGTGTGTGGGTGGGTGGGAACATTGAGATGACATTCTATAATCCGTAATGCCCTGTTTGTTTGATGGAGCAAGATGGGGTGGAAAACTTGTACTTGTTTCTGACAAACTGCTTCATATAAGAGTGTTTAGCAACAACCTTATTTAATTTTTTATTTTGAATCGTGATGTGGCCCCCCACTTTATCCCACCCCACTCACTTTTAAAGTCTTATCCTTGTCAAGTGATGTGGCATTACTCATGGAAAAATTCATTTTGTGTGTGTGTCTCTCTCTCTTCGTATTGTTTCCTTTCTTTCCCATATATCCTTACTCCACCGCCATCTCCTCTCTCTCCCTCCCCATTAAAAAGTACTTGTTTCATCATTAATTTTCGTTCCCTTTCCTTGCCAACCCAACCTATAACATGTTGGACCCACTCGCACAAGTTTTCCATCCCTTTTTACCTTTTAAGCTATTAAATGATATGTTATTATAATTAGAACTATGACTTGGTTTACTTAGACTCATGTAAGAACTAGGACTTCTTCACATGTAAGGACTAGGACTTCTATTTTGCTATATATAAATGAGGGACTGTGCCTACTGAGGTACAAGTCCAAATTTCCCAATTCATCATTAAAAAAACAAGGCCTAAATGAGAAAGCAACAATGCATTTATAATTCAAAAGTAAAAAGTGTCCGAACATTAGATTCAAGATTTCGTACAATTAATAAATTCTAAACTTAATTTCCCATAAAAAATCACTTTTTGGAGTCTGAATAACAGGTTTAGGAATTGGTATCAGATTTGGCGTATTGGTAGATTTGGGTGTATTGGTATTGATCGTGCTCGATACCAAACCTAACCTTAACGTTATTTAACAAATTGGATGAGGAACCGGTTACAATTATGGATCAACCGATCTGATTGATACCGTCGTTAAAACCTACAAAAATTGTTGTTTTTCATCATTCTTTTTTCATACCCAAAATCTCATTCATCCACAATCCTATCGATATTTGTATGCATAGGAATGGATATAGGAACGAATATTTGGGCGGCATGTGCACTTATGTATTTAAATTAAGTAGAAGGTAGGTCTCTAGGGGACTGCCTAAGGTGTTGCCCCATTTCAGCAAAAGTCATTTTGAGACGACAGACATTAAAGAAAAAGCAGATATCCATAATATGGATATCAATGGTGAAAATAAAGTTCATGGCTTTCTATTTTTGGATTTCAGCTCTAAGATAATTTAAAAAAGAAAAAAAAAATTGAAAATCCGGAATTGAAGATCTATTAGCAATCCATGCTTTTTGTATCATTGATACCTAGAGAAGAGCATCTATGTCCTTTTGGGAAAGGTTGTATCCTTCTCTTTAATGGAACTTTTCCAAATTCACTACTTAATCTGGAGGAGGAAGGGAAAGAAACTGCAATCGATCAACACAGTGAGAAGTTAGCCATAGCATTTGGTTTCTTGAGTACTAAGCCAGGAACAATGATTCAAGTCACTAAGGCTCTGTACTGTAATGATTCTGTTTCTTAAACATGATTCTGGGTCTGGCACACTTTTTTGCATTTTTGTTTTTTTTGGAATGATTTTGTATCTTAAATGCTGTATGGTAACCCAAAAAAAAAATTGATTTTGTAACCTGGAAGGAACAGAAACCTGTATGGTTCGCATTTAACAGAATCTTCACCATGGGTGTCAAAGTTGTGATTTTTAATAAAATCTAAGGATAGTCAATGGTTTTTTAATAAATTTTAAGTTATGAAAACCATTATTACACAAATAGCCAAAGTTGAAATAAGACATAAACAAATACAATAAGAGAAAAAGAGAGATCTTCAAATCTAGTGCCCTCTGGCCTCATAACCACAGATGCAAGAGAAATCTTTAATTACATTAGCAAGTGGTTTAACTTGCATAAAAAAGTCATAGTTCATAACTAGTGATTTACCATCTCCTTGAAAACCAGATATTTCATAGAAATAAGGGAAGAGAGATATGTTTCAATCCTCTTTATTGGAGTTGTAAGGTTTTGACCATGCAACCATATTACAATGATTAATGTTTTAACTAAAGTGTCAATACTGGATTGAGTTCAGGCTTAAACAAGAATGAGCAAAAATCCTCTTTGTTGGATTGACAGTTTTCCATAAAATCTGCTTGCTGTCCACAGAATCTAGTAAGTAGATAATAGTAAATAGTAATTGCGTGGATTCTAGTTTAACAGGTCTGAAAAAAGGCTATATTAGATGCTCCGGTAAAGTAAGATCAAAATCAGGAAAGTCAGTAGAAGAATTCAAGGAAAAAGGACTTCAGCAAAACAGGGAAATCAGGCTGGAAATTAGAACTAAAACAGGGATTCTCTTGGAGACTACTGGAGAAACATGGTCAGGGAACAAGACCTGATCCTCAACCATGAACGGCAATGGTCCCGCATCATCATAATTGGCAGTAGCTAAGATGGAATTGCTCACAGGAGATGCTGAAGACGACAGTAGAGGCAAGCAGGAGACATCAGAACGGGGTGGAAGGGAGATGAGCCGGTGGTGCAGAAGCCATAAAAAAAAGAGGAGGAAGACGTAGCAGCAGAAGAAGAAGAGGAGGAGGGATAGACGGAGACAGGAGAGTGGCAGGAGAGTGAGGAGGACGAAAGATGAGATCTTGGGAAGTGCTTTCGCTTGCGACGTTGGTGCTCTTATTGATACGGCATCATGTTCCTCTTATTGATACGGCCAAAAGACTGGCAGGCGAGACAAGCCTTGCAAAATCAAAAGCATCTCTAAAAAGTGTGGGCCAATAAAATACACATTGGAGAACCTTTGCGGCTGTCTTCTTAGGTCCAAAGTGTCCACCACATGCATGATCATGATAAAAGGAGAGAATGGAATGTTTCTCATGATCAAAAACACATCGTCGGATAATCTAATCAAGACATATCTTAAACAAATAAGGATCATCACAGAAAAAGTGCTTAACTTGGAAATGAAACCTATACTTATCTTGGGTGGACCAGTGATCCGGAGTCACACCTAAAACTAAGAAGTTGACAATGTCAGCAAACCATGGTTCACTGGACATTGCAAATAATTGTTCATCTGGAAAGTTCTCGTTGACTGGAGTATCGACAGTCAAGGAATTGGGAAGCCGGGATAAATGGTCTGTAACTAGGTTTTCAACTCATTTTTTATCCCTAATTTCTAAATCAGACTCTTGCAAAAGTAAAACCCACCTAATGAGACGGGCTTTGACATCCTTCTTCTGAACTAGGTATCTGAGAGCAGAATGATCAGTATACACCACCACATGTGAACGAACTAAGTAAGACCGAAACTATTCTAATGCAAACACAACAGCTAAAAATTCTTTTTCAGTGGTTGTATAATTAAGTTGTGCATCATTTAAGGTCCTTTTAACATGGTAAATGATAGTGGGAAACTTATTAATCCTTTGACTCAAAACCGCTCTTATGGCAAAATCCGAAGAATCACACATTAGTTCAAAAGGTTCAGGCCAAACAGGTGGTTGAACAATGGGTGCATTGGTCAACTCCTTCTTAAATTGTTTGAAGGATTCTAGGCACTCTTTAGAAAACTCAAAAGTTTGATTTTTGGCAAGTAATGAAGTGAGAGGACGGGCTAACTGACTAAAGTTCTTAATAAACCTTCTGTAGAAGCCTGCATGCCCTAGAAAAGACCGGACATCTTTAACAGATTGTGGAGGTGGTAAATTATCAATTAAATCCACTTTGGCTCTATCTACCTTAATTCCCTCATTGGATATTACATGACCTAAAACAATACCAGATTTAACCATAAAATGACATTCTCCCAATTCAAAACCAAATTCTTAGATATGCACATTTTCAAAACTAGGGAAAGATGAAGACATTCAGAATAGGAATTCTCATGAATTGAAAAGTCATCCATAAATACTTCTAAGAATTTTTCGACCATGTCAAAAAAGATGCTCATCATGCATCGTTGGAACGTAGCAAGGGCAATGCAAAGCCCAAAGGGCATACGCCTGTAAGCAAATGTTCCATATGGGCATGTAAAAGTAGTCTTATGTTGGTCCTCTAAAACAATTGGGATCTGGTTATAGCCAAAATATCCATCAAGAAAACAATAGTATTCATGTCCAGCTAACCTCTCTAACATCTAGTCAATGAATGGCAATGGGAAGTGGTCCTTCCAGGTTGCCACATTAATTTTCCTGTAGTCTATGCACACTCTCCACCTTGATTGGACAAGGGTTGGAATTAGTTCATTATTGGCATTGAGAACTACAGTCACCCCAGACTTCTTAGGCACTACGTGAACTGGGCTTACCCATTGGCTATTAGAAATAGGATAAATTATTCCATGATCCAAGCACTTTAGGATCTCTTTCTTAATGGCTT
>JAJSZK010000692.1:0-10088 GCA_022985045.1 Macadamia tetraphylla | reverse complement strand
TTTGATGAGAATAAACCGTAATTTTTTACGTATATCTTATTTGTTTTATTAGTTTCAACACCTATATTTAATTAATTCATTTATTAATATATTGAATCTAGCGCTACTTGTAATGTTTTATTTTTTCGTTTTTTTTTCCTTCTAAATATGATCTAGTTACCCGGGTCACCTTTGTTTCATGAACCTAGCCATGAAGTGCTTCTTTTAAAAGGGGGAAAAAAGTTGACCTGCCCATTTTACATTCAAAGTGATATTACACGTTATTGTCATCCTTATTTTTGTGATGGGGCCTTTTGTATGTGTTTTCCATCACCGAATATGCATTCGAGGTGTTGAATGAGTTAGATTTATTGTTCGCAGGACTCCTTCACTTGATGAGAAGAATGCAATTTCTTGAAGAAGGTTTCGGGGAAAAAGTTTATGTTATAAAGCATTGATAAGAAAGCTATTATTTTTCTTTTTTTTCCCCCACCCAAAACCTTGAGAGTGGGTTGTAATTATTCGATCCTTTTTTCGTTTGGTGAAGAATGTTTTTTCCCTTCAGCGGATTTTTCAAAAAATTTCACCTTCAAGTATGCAATATGAAAATCCACTATCAATATGCCATTTGTGATGTTTTTTAAGGATAAAGTCACTTGCTTAATTGTTCTTTGGGAACTCGATCCCCTTATTGTTGCATTTATGCTTTGGAGCACATTGTTCTTAGAACATGCAAAGCTTTTTAGATGTTATTACTTTCTCCCTGTTGGGGGACTTGATAATTAAATACAAGAGCAAGAATCGATGATGTCCAACCTGCGGTTTGTTTTGGGTTTTTTTTTTTTGGGGGCGGAGGGGGGGGGGAGGGGGGGGTTCTTTTAGGAAGTCCACGAAGAACTTAGCCTAACGTGGCTCAAATCTAGTTTATATAGGCTTAACGCTGCCGGGTCCACTTTAAATATATAGAAGTGTCAAGGAGTATAGGGGGAAGCATGACCCACTTGTATTCTATGCCCGATTGGTGAGTTTAGATGATAATTTTGCTTGGTTCAAACTCTTTGAAACAAAAAGGGAAAAAATTTTCTTGAACAATATTTATTGGCACAACATGTGAGTGGTGGAGAACTAATTAAAAGGAAGCTTGAGAGTTTTTGGAGCACCCCTATGTGGGAAGAAATGAAAGTAGAACTCAAAGAAAAATACTTACCAGACCTTTAGAGATCGGCTACAAGATTAACTAAATTTCTTCATTAAGGAATTTCTTCAAGAGTTGAATATTTAGTGAAGTTTGACTTTTTCCCCTGCTGCAAAGATTGAAGAAAGTGATATACTACTACTATCTCGGTTTATGGATTCAGATCAAGCTTGATTTTAATAAAACAAGTTGCATCACAGATGTTCGAGTTTTCGGAGGGAAGGGTTGTCCCTAGAAGAACTACAATCCCCCCGGGGAGGAGAGGGGGGCCAATTTGGGGGAAGGAAACCTATGCCCAAAATTCGCAAAAAAAGGTTATCCCCTTAAAACTTTGGCTTTGCTTGGATCCATGTAGACCCCATTGTTGGGACAAGGCTTTGTTGTTTGTTGTTGTTGGGACTTACACAAAAATTAAAAAAATAAAAATAAAAAAAAAAAATTTTTTGGGGTTTTAACAAAGTTTCCACCAAACCGAAAAGTTCTTTGGTTTCTCAAAATTTTCCACTTTTCCCTTCCCCAAGGGTCAAACCCAATATTTTGAAACTTTGTTACTCTTACTTGAACAAATAAGGTTATACAATAATGAGTGATGGTGGAGGTTTTAAACATAAAAATTTGTTCCAATACAAAGGGAAGCATACAAAATTTCCTTATTGATGTCCCAAAAGAAGAGAGTGTGCCATTGATAACTAAACTAATAAGACGGATGTTGATACCAATTTTATTTTTTTTTTTTATTTTTTTTTTTTTTGTGAAAAAATTCCATTACCAAAGGAAAAGAAAAAATAAAACCCCCCAAAGAAGGTATAAAAAAAAAACCAATCCTCAAAGAGGAGTTGAGCCCCATCATAGAGCTTGGAAGCTCCTGAAGCAAAAATATGACAATTTCTAGGGGAGGGATTACAAGTGTAAATTACATTGAAAATCTTGGCTTTTACATCAAAGGAGATGAAGCCCCAAATCTTCCCAGGCGGCCAAGAGTTGGAGGTCCATTTTCTATGATTTCTTCAGATTTGAGTTATGGTAGCATCAAAAGCAAGCTTGCCCACAATATCACAAATAGACTTGCCGTGAAATGTCATATCTAACCAAATCCACTTGCTCTGAAAGGGGGAAAATTTTCCGCTTGATGGTCAACTTTTTGGGCACCCTTTCCAAATGGAGGAGGAAATAGGGCAAGCAAAAAGAGATGGTCAATATTTTTCGACAAAACCAAAAAAAAAGCACCCCGGGGGAGGAATTTTTTGAATGAGGAATGTTTTGGAGGTAGGCATTTTTAAAGACTTCCAAGCCAAAACTTTGACGATGGGATGTTTGAACCAAATAAGTTTGTGCTAAGGGAGGAGGGATATGAGCCTGAGAAACTTCCAAGCTGCCTTAGCCCCAAAGACCCTTTACATTGAGGGGTCCAAATAATTGTATTTTTCCTTTGAAATCTAAGGATGACCGCAAAGAGTTCCATATATTAGCAAGTTGGGCCGAGGAAGGATGGGGCAAGTCCAAGTACCAGAGGATAAGATGTAAAGAAAAGGGATGCTTAGGCAATTTAGAACTATAGATGACTCGCACTCTTAGGATTTGGGTAAAAACCCCCTTAGGATGCCTTGGATCGAACCAAATATAAGGAGAGGATCCATCAACAATCCGAGAGGATATAGCTTTAGAGACAAATGGTCTAAGAGAGCTAATCTTGCACAGTCCTAAAAGGGTCCAACCATAGACTCATGTATTCTATGACTGATTGGCATCTTAAGCATTTCTCTAAATGTTGATTTTTGATAACTACATGTGACTTGATTTATTTTTATGATTTGATGTGGCTTATTGTTGATTTTTGATGACTTGATGTGGCTTAATTTAGAAAAGAGGTAAAATAAAAAATAACACTTGGTCGCCTTAAGTGCCTTGTTCACCTTAAGGTGGGCACCTTGTCACTTAAGCGCTTAGTCTGCCCGCCAACGGTTTGGTTCTTCTTGATGCCGTGACAACTATGAACCCAATTAACCCAGATTCTTTTCTTCTTTGTGACCAATTACCAAACCAGCTTGATAATACAAGATGAGTTTACATCCTTGATACGTCTCAAACCTCATTCCCCTTCGGCTTTAGGAAGGCAAACAACAACCCAACTTAGTGACCGGAGAAATTTAGAATATTCACTTCCTTTCCAAAGAAATAAAGCAAATATGGATTCAAGTCTAGAGCTGGTGGACTTTAGCAACCCGTAGAAACCGGAGTAGTAGAAGTAAGAGACTTGAAAGACAGATCTAATAAACTCCAATCAGCTTGAAAGGATAGGAGCTTTCCTTTCCAAAGTTGGAGATGCTTTCTAATGAGGTCAAACACCGGGGTGAACTAATGAGCGGAAAGCCTTGCAGGGATCAAAGGTAGCCAAGATATTTAAATTTGGGAAGGTGGCCATAGCAAATCTTATTTTCCCAAGCAAAGGGGCCCTTTGATATAATCAAACCCCATCCATTAAGTAGAGACTTACCAAGGTTGATGTGGACCCCGCAGAGGCAAAATGATTAAATTGCAAAAAGAATCCAAGGATGTAGCGCCGTAGAAAATCATCAAATCATCTTCAAATGCAAGGTGAGTAATCTTGATGGCCTTACATTTTGGGAATGGTAGATATAGATGTGATTAGTGGCAATTTGCAAACTTCTAGAGACAATTTCTAGGGCAAAAGATATAATTTGATGGGGGCACCCTTTTAATTCCTCCCGAGGAGGAGAAGTAAAAAAGGACTTCGATTAACCAAAATTGAGAAGCGAGGGGAAGCCATACATTGGTAAATCCAATTAGCAAACATTGGCAGGAATCCCATTTTGTTCAGGTTTGAGGCTATAAAGTCCCATATTAGCGAATCAAAGGCCTTGTGGATGTCAATCTTCATGAGGGTCGTAGGGAAGTTTAGATTTTCTATCGAGACCTCTAACAATCTAATGATAGAGGAGGTATTGTTTCCCAAATTTTCCCCTTAGAATGAAACCCCATTGGTTGTCACTAACAAGGAATCAATCACGAGCTTTAATTTGTTGGCTAGAATCTTGGCTATGAACTTGTACATGAGATTACATAAAGAGATTGACCTAAAGTCATTCATAGCATCGACTCCCTCTTTCTTAGGGATGAGGCTGAGGAAGTTATAACTGATTCCTTTAATCTGTCTAGGGTTGAAGAAGAAACTATTAACTGCTTTGATCAAATCGTTTTTTATGCTATCCCAAAAGAAGGGAAAAAAATCCCATGCTAAAGCCATCTGGACTAGGGGCTTTGCTTGCTTTGTCAGAGTGAATAGCAGCTTCAATTTCATCTTCAACGGGAATATCCATAAGCATATTGGCCATATTGCCATGGATAAACCTTTTTGTGAGGCCATCAGGGATGGGGCAAACCGGCGAGGGGGCAAAGTAAAACAAGTTTTTAAAATAATCGGCAACAACGTTTATCTCTTCAACTTTAAAGAATTGATTTCCATCTGGAGTAGTGAGCTTTGGGATGGAATTGAAGTTGTTTCTAGACTTCATAGAGCAGTGGAAGTAAGTTGAATTTGTATCCCCAATTCCAGCCAATTGATCCTAGGCTTCATTGAGCAAGGAGAGAGGAGAGGTTTGCCGATTCAATCTTTTCATCGGCTAGAGAGGGATTTAGAAGATCAGACTAAAACTGGATATGAATGGAGGTAAGCTTATTCCTGCATTCAATAACTTGAAAAGATATTCCCGAAGAAGTTAGTAATTCAAGCTTTTGGGGATTCTTTCACATTCCGGAGCTTTCTGGCCAAAGCAATATGAGGAGTAGAGAAAGCTTCGACATGCTTGAGTCAAGCTTCCTTAACAATGGAAGGATAGTCTAGATCATGGTTCGAAATCTCGGCAAAATCTCAGAATTTTGGTGTTTTTCTTTTTTACCGAAACGAAATGGTATACGAAATGGGTTGTATGCAAAGTTTCGGTCAAAATTTCGGTATTTCGACCAAAATTTCGGTGATGTTTCGTATCTTGCCAAACGGTACACTCCATGTGATATAAAATCATTTCGCCGAGACAAAAGTAAATTTCCCCTCTTCTCACCATCTCGGTGATTTCGGTCCAAGGAGGCTATTTTGAAGGAAAACACTACTTTTATCCTCTAATTAGCCACATCATCTCACTCTTTCACTTCTATTGGACTCCTACAAGAAGATCTATATATTCAAAGCCTAAGGAAGGTAAAGTTCTTTCCCCTAAACCTTTTTTTTTTAAATAGTACATAAATACTTTTTTGGATGCTTGTAAATTTGTTATATGTTATACATTAGAGGCCATCTATGACCTCACAAGTCGAATTTTTTTTTGGGTACACAAATATTTTTTTATTTTTCGGTTTAAAATTCATTTTCCATTAACATAAATTGTTATTTTTTATGATAAATATTGCTTTGATGGTCGCCAAATATATATATGTTAGTCACCAATGGCTGTTCTACACTCCATCGAAAAAAATTTTTTTTTCCACCCGTTAATTATTTATTTTAATTTATGAAAATGTGAAAATAGATTAATAATTAAAATATAATTTTAAAAATGGGAAAAATGTATTTTTTTTTTTTAAAAAATAAAAAAAAAATAGGAGATTAATATTAAAGTGTTTTGGAGCGTTTTTATATACTTATGTTATAACATCTTTGTTTTTTTTATTATGTCTTTAAATTATTTTTAAAATTGATTAAAAAATAATTTTGTGTAAGAATAAAATATAAGCAGATACTATATGCTTATAAGTTAATAATGACATTCCTTTTTCTATCCATCAGCATCAGGATGACCGGTGACATAAAATGGAAATTCCTCAGATGTGGCTAAATGCAGAGAAGTGCCTAGTCATATTGCCAAGGCTATAACTGAAGACTTGAATGGGGGAATAAGAGAAAAGCGGCAAAGGATAAGAAGAGGATAGAGTTTGAGGAGGCACTATATGCTCCCGTGCATCGATATAATGATGATAGTGATGATAAAATGGCCCGGTGATGTGCAAGATATAGAAACCGGCAAGAGGCTAGAGATTGGCGGAAAAGTAAGCATTGAGCCGACAGAGTCTTGATGAGGAGACGGAAAGGCGAGACATGGAGAAGCGGTCCATCTAGAGGGGAGGTAGTGGATTTTAAACCCCCTTTTGTCCTTTAGGAGATCACGAGAAAGGGGCAACCCCCCCTCCACCTTCATCCCCAAAAGGGTTCCACCTCGGGAACCCCACAACGGGACCCCCTGCTTGCAGGAAAAAGGGTAGTAAGCCGAAGATAAAGGGGATGTGGGAAGCCATGAAGGCTTATGTTGGGGAGGTTGTGTCTAATGGATGTTATTTCATAGCATCCCAAAAATGCCACCACAGTCCCTATTCCCGGGGATGCTTGATGCTATGGCTGAGGCTGGTCTAGGGAGAAAGGGGCTGACTGCATATGAGGTGATGAATGTATATTTGCCTTAGGAGAAGGCTGACTTGAAAGCTTATATTGATGAGTTGAAAGTTATATGGAAGAGTTATGGGGTAACCATAATGTGTGATGGTTGGACAGGGCCCACGAGAAAGTCCATCAATTTTATGGTTTATTATGATGGTAGAACCATTTTCTTGAAGTCTATTGATGCATCCAAGGAAAGAAAGGATGCAAAATATATTTACAAGCTTCTGAAGGATGTTGTGGAAGAAGTTGGGATACAAAATTTTTTTCAAAAGGACCGATAATGGAAGTAACGACAAGAAGGCCGAATTAAAATGATGAACAACCCTAGATTCCAACTTTTTGACTCCTGGCAAGCACTCGCATTGACCTAATGTTGAAGGACATGGGGAAACTTAAAACTGTGCAGATTGTGGTTGAAAGGGCCAAGCAAGTGTGCACATTTGTCTATAATCATGGGTTTTCATTGAACCTATTGAGGGAGAAGTGCGGGGGTGTCTTGGTCAGGCCCGGTCTCACAAGATTTGCTACCAACTATATTACACTCCAGAGTTTTGAATCTAAGAAAGTTGGTCTTCGATCCATGTTCGCATCTAAAGAGTGGTTTGGTTGGAAGGAAGCAGGATCAGATGGTGGTAGGGAGGCACAAGTAACCATTTCATCAGAGGAGTTTTGAACACAATTGGGTAAAGTGGTTAAAATCTTGGCACCAATTGTTGGTGTGTTGAAGTTGCTGAATTCTGCTTTCAAACCCACATTGCCAAGCATGTGGCTGCTATTGCAATGATGAAGGAAAATGTCTATGCTGCCAACCCATGTGGAAGTAGGAAATTTGTGGAAATAATAGAAGACCCCGATTTATAAGCTAAAGCCAATACTGAGGTTAGTTTTTTACTACTATTACTATTATACTGGAGGAATCTAAATTTCAGTACAATGGTTGTTAACTAGGGTCTTATTTGTAAATTTGTTTACGAAAGAATTCAGGGATGCATTAGGCAGCTTTGGGGCTTCCGTCGCATATTCGGGTCGTATGAATACTGATCCTGGTATGAAATCCAAATTTTAGTATGTTACTTATACTAAAAGTTTTGTGTTTTGGAACGTAAATAATCTTTTACACTTGTTGTAACTTATAATGCAACTGAATGGTGGGCGTTGTATGGGGGTTCGTCTCCGGAATTGAGGAAGATTGCCATCAAAGTACTCTCCCAAACATGTTCTGCATCTGGTTGTGAGAGAAATTGGAGCACATTTTCACTCATCCATTCGAAGAGGCGGAATCGATTGGGTTCACAATGTATGAATGACTTGGTGTATGTGAATTATAATATGAGACTGAAGATGCAGCACATACGCATGGGTTAGGATAATGAGAGGGCCCAGATCGAGCTGGCTGATATTTTCCAGATCTAGTCAGATGATGAGGATCCCCTAGTGGATTGGGTGAAGGATAGAGGCGAGCCATTGATGGATCGGCCGGGAGGTAGGCTGGACCCATATCTAGTGCGACAGATGGCGGTCGATGTTGATGATTATATGGCGTCAGATGGAAATATACTATTTGAGATATTAAATGTAACCGCAAGCGTACGGATCAGTGTAGCTACAAGTCGAACACAGGGAGAGCAACCACTTTATTTTTTTATTTCTTTTAATAATGCGAAAGTGAACCGATTAATGGTTGTGATCTAATTTTAACTACCGTCTTAAACATATGTATCTAAAATAACGTCCTAACCATTCGTCATCTAAGAATTTAAAGATGCAAGCGACGCAATTAAAATTAAATAAATAAATAACTGAAAATAAGCAACCCACGCAATAAAAAAAATAAATGCAGAAATAAAAATAAAGTAAAAGAAAGGGGATAAAGCTAGAGAGAGACTCACAAGTAGGTTTCTCTACTTAGCCCGAGGGATGCATCATAATATGAGCTTCCCTACTTGACCAGAGAGTCACTCTTACAAGGGTTACTCTACTTAGCTTTAGGGAAAAGGAGACAATTAAAATAAAAACAATAAATTGATGGTTCTATGACTAGGAGGGGCAAAGCCAACACATACACTAGCCATGAACCTTGGGGGAAAGGGATAGCAATAATGTAACGACTGAAATTAAAATCCTAAATTAAGAAAGAAAGGGTAGTCAGAAGAGGGAATGAGAGGGGGGAGAGAAGACTACTGAGGGAGCCTACTTACTTGAACTGAAAACTTGACCAATTTGAGATACTACCAGTACTAAAAACCAGATCTAGAATAAATCAAATCTGAAATTTCTAGTACTCGAGAAAACAAATCTGAAGAAAAAAAATGAACTTGAAAGATATGCTTCATAGCTTGTTCTTATCACCTAGAACTAAGCCTAGAACTAGAACTTGAAAATTACAATTTCAATTGCTTAAACAATAAAAATAAAAGACTGAATGAAAAATAAAAGTGCTTACATTAATTGAATAAAAGAACTCACAAAAGTGTTTAAAGCATAAACCTAGAACTAGAGCTAGAGAAAGAGATAGAGCAACTAAAAAAACCCTAGAAGAATAATGAAGTGCCTCCTCCCCTTGTGTTAATTCTATTATATAGAGAATGGGGGAGGGAAGCTAACAATTTTAGTAGGTAAGAGGTTCGAACAAAATATTCTAAAAAAAACCTCAACAAAATAGTAGGTAAGAGGTTCGAACTTGAGACCTCCTAATAAGCAAGGGATTTTCCACACCACAACTCACCAACTACGCTAGGTAGTTGTTACCAAAAATGAATCTTCAATCACTTAAGGATGTGGTCCATCGATCCTTGTTGGCATTTGAAATATTCCTTATACCCTTGGGACAACTGCAGACGGGCTGGTTCTGCATCTCGGTTCAGTTCTGATATATTATTCTTTTTCTTGCCCGAAAAGAATAATCACTTGTACGGTTGACCAAACGTATGTGTACTTTTAATTGAACACGTCCATCTTGCTCAAAATTTCGTCCTCTTCGTAACCATGAAAAGAAATAGGACTTCTTTACGTGTAAAATTGGAGATATAGCGCCCGATAGTCCTTAAGGCATTGAAAGTATAAAACCTGCAAAAAGAGAGTAAAACCCAAGGTAGCTCCATTCTAAATATGTAAAATGTATGTTTTACTACCCTAGATTTCACACATAAATGTGCTCATCAGATACATTCACAGACCCCTTGACCATTCGAGCCTGCACCTGGTAGGGATGATGATGATGATGGCGAAGATGATTGGTCCATTTCATCAGGTGGTCGTACCCACACCTAGACTCAGACACATGGTTATGGTGATGATGGTGATGGTGATGGTGGTGGTGGTGGTGGTGGTGATGGTGATGGTGATGGTGATGGTGATGGTGATGGTGATGGTGATGGTGATCGTGATAGAGATGGAGATGGAGATGGAGATGGAGATGGTGGAGGAGGTGATGATGGTGGCGACGGTGATGGTGATGACGATGAT
>JAJSZK010000069.1:0-20966 GCA_022985045.1 Macadamia tetraphylla | reverse complement strand
TCGGGTTTTTGGCTAGACCCCCAACCGGGGGGGGGGCCCTTCGGTCTTTTTGGGGCTTAAGCTTGAACTCCCACCGAAGGTAAGTTTTTTGGGGTCAGCGTTTGGCCTAGGCCTAAGCCCCCCGAGGTTACCCCCTTTTTGGTTTGGCTTGCACGGTTTTAGCTTGAGCCCCAAATAGAAAAAAGGGGCCCCTTTGGTCATCTATACCCCCCTTTTCCCTCTTGAGTTCCCATTTCCCAACCAAGGGTCCCCCCTTTTTGGTCAGTGTGCCCCCCCCTTATCCTAACCCCCCAAACGAGTATAGGCCCTCAACAGTTTTTTCCCCTTTGGGGCCCCGAGCTCCCAAGAGAGTAGGCCCTTCAATCCCCCAATTTGGTCATGGCCTAAGCTCCCAACAGAGGGTAGGTCCTTCACCAAGTTTGATGTTTTAGCTTGAGCCCCCAACAAAGGTAAGGCCCTTCGATCAGATGAAAAATTTTGGGGTTTGAGCTCCCAACCGAGGTAGACCTTCGGTCAGTGTGCTTTGCCTTAGCCCGATCCCCCAACCTAGAGTACCCCCTTCAATCGTGTACTCCCGGGTGAGCTCCCAACCGAGGGTCCCCCTTTCCCCGGGGTTTTTTTGGGGCCCTTTAGCTTGATCCTCACCAAGGTAGGCCCTTTTTTTGGTGTTCTAGAATTTGGCCCGACCCAAACCGAGGGTAGGCCCTTAGTCAATTTTGCTCCCAGGCATGAACTCCAAACCGAGGGTAGGAACTTTGGGGGGTCTCGCCACCAGGCCTAACCCCCCATCCGAGGTTAGGTCCAAAAATTTGGCTTGTTTTTTTTTAGCCTAACCCCAAAACAGAGGCAAGGCCCTTCGGTCATCTATGCTCGTTTTTACCCCCGAGCTCCCAACTAAGGATCCCCCTTTGGTCGTGTACTGACCCCCCCGAGCCCCCAAACGAGTGTAAGCCCTTCGATCCGTGTGTTTACCCTTTCCCCCCCCCCCACCGTTAGGTTTTTTGGTCGGGGGGGCCCCTTTGGGGGCAAACCCCCCAAACCGAGGGTAGGCCCATCACCAAGTTTGCCCCCCCCTTTTGGGCCCTCGAGCTCCTAACCGAGGGTGGGCCCTTCGGTCAGCTTGTGCTCGGCCTAGGCTTGAACTCCCAACCGAGGGTAGGCACTTTGTTAGGTGTTTTTGGGGCCTTTAGGCCTAAGACCCTATCCAAGGGGGGGCCCCTTTTTAATTTGGCTTTCTCGGTTTTAGCCTAACCCCCAAACAAAGGCAAGGCCTTTCGGTCATCTATGCTCGACTTTGCCCGGGGGCCCCCAATCGAGGGCCCCCCTTTTTTGGTCGTGTGCTCAAGGGGGCCTCCCCCCCCAAAAACCAGTGTAGGCCCCTCTGCTCACCTCCCCCCTTAGCCTCAACTCCCAATCAAGAATAGGCCCTTGATCGTGTGTACTTGGCCATGACCTTAGCACCCAACCGAGGGTAGGCCCTTCGGGGGGTTTTATCCCCGGCCTTATTTTCCCCCCCAAACCGAGAGAAAAACCTTTCCCCCAATTTTTCCCCCACCTTTGTTTTGGGCTCCTAACCGAGGGAAGGCCCTTTTTAGGTGTGCTCACTTTTAGCTTAAACCCCCCAAAATTAATTAGCACTTTGGTCGTGCACTTTGGTCGTGTGCTCGGCCTAGGCTTAAGCCCTAATCGAGGCTTGACCTTCAATCGTGGTGGGGGGCGCTCCCATCCCCACATCGAAAAAAAACCCCTTTTTGGTTAGCTCCCCCCGGGGCTTTTGCCTAAGCTCCAACCGGGGGGGGGGCCCTTTTTGGTCGCGGAGCTCACATTGGCCTAAGCACCCAACAAAGGGGGGGGCCCCTTTTGATCGGTCTCCCCCTTTTGGCCCGAGCTCCCAAATGAGGGTAATATCATCCATGAGGAATACTTGGCCTTGGCTTTAACTCCCAACCGAGGGAAAGTTTTCGTCCGAGCCCAAGTTCATACAAGAGTGCTTTCACCGCAAAGAATGATTTTTTTTTTAAGGCACCCCCGTGAATGATACTGGGAAACAAATAGATGACATATGCATAACTTATCTCCAATTATACAATCTTTGTTGAAAGGGGCTCATCTACATCCACGCTCATGTAGGAGTGCTTTTATTTTTTAAAAACAAAAAAACCCCAAATTTTATATATATATAATAGGGGGGGAATAATTACAAAACTACATATTTAGAGAACTAGAATAAATAAGATAACTTCGCTTCTAGGAGAGAAATCTTTACGAAATCCTACCCGACGATACCCAAGTCAAGTTCCCGCAAAATTTGGGAAAAAAAATTTTATAAAAAAATTTTTTTTAAAAACAAAAATTAGTTCTTGTAAACAATATAGTGAATTTAACTAAACATGCATTACAGATCTTTTTAAATCAAAAAAAAAGTGAATATTGTCCTTCACTTTATATCCTCATTCCCCCCTTCTTCGAGTCCTTTTAGATAAGACAAAAAACCATTAAGATTAATTACCCCCAAACCCCCCCTAACGCCTTCCCACACCAAGGTGTAAGTGATAAAGAAGGAGGAGATAGATCAAAAAATGTGAAAGAAATAAAATAGCAAGGGAATTACTAAGCCCCCTTTTTGGCCTAGTTTTTTAAAAAATTTTCCCCTTTTTTTTTCCCCCCCAAATAAAGATTGATTTCTAAATTCATCAACATGAATGATTTTAAAAAAACAAATAAAAAAAAGGGGGAAAACCCCATCTCGAGTTTTACAAACAAAGAAATCCCGACTAAGAATAATTTATATATATATATATTTTTTTTTTTTTTTTGAAGGGGTTGGGGAATAATAAAAACTACATATTTGGAGAATATGTATAAACAAGATAACATCGCTTTAGGAAAGAAATCTACTACATAAATCCCCCCTTTTATCGTTATCCAAGTCTTTTTCCCCCGCACAATTAGAAAAAAAACCCCCAAATAAATTTTCTCAAACAAAAAATTGGTTTTTAAAACAAAAAAAGAAAAATTTTTAACCCCGCACTTATGTTACAAGATGATTGGTAGTAATAAAGGTGAATATTGTCCCCGACTTTGTATCTTTATTAGTCCCCCTTCTTCTGTCCCCCTTTTTTAGATAAGAAGTACTATTGTCAAGATTAAAAAAGGGGAGGAGTCCCCCGCCTTTTTCCCCCACCTAGAGGTTCCTCCAAGAGTAAGACCACAAAACAAAGTGTCGGTTCAAAAAGTGAAAAATATAACACAAAGAATCGAATTGCTAGGATACCTTGGTGCTAGTATTTTGACAGTTCTCCTTTTCTTTCTCCTACAAATAAATATTGATTTCTAAATTCATTAACATGAATGATATTCGAAACAAAATAGAAGACAAAGGAAAACTTATCTGTAGTTCTAGAATCTTGATATAAGCAATTTTTATCTAAACCAAGTTCTTTTTTAATCGCATATTTGGAGAATAGGTATAAACAAGATAATTTCGCTTTAGGAAATAAATCTATTACATAAATCTTACCTTGTCCCCCCCCAAGTCAAGTTCTTGCATAATTAGAAAAAATTATTAAAAAATTTTATGATAGCAAGAACTTGGTTTTTGTAAATCAAACTAGTGAATAAAACTAAGCTTACCCCACAAGCTAAGTGCTAGTAATCAAACAAAAGTGAATGTTGTCTTTCACTTTGTATCCCCTTCCCCCCCTTTTTTTTCTTTGGTACTTTTTTAAGTTTAAAGCCCCCTTATTGTTAAAATTAGACAAAGGAACACGGGGGTGATCACAAACTTTTTATAGTTTTTTTATATTTTTTTTTAAATTCCTTTTTTTCCCCAATTTTTTTTGGGAAAACATATTTGAGTCTCCAAAGTAAACTATGCTCGCACATTTGACTATTTTAGGGGAGAAGGTTTTTGGGGGCAAGGTGGTGCTCCTTGGCGTGACCCCCTAATGGGGGGAAAAGGCCCCCTTTCAGTTTGCTCATTTTGGGCTCAAACTCCCAATCAAGGTAGGTTTTTAAACCTGTGTTTTGGGGCTTGAGCCTCCAACAGAGGCATAGACCTTGGTCATCTATGCTCGGCTTTAGCTTGAGCCCCCAAAAAAAAGGGTCCCCCCTTTTTCCGTGGGGCCCTTTTTGGGGCCCTCGAGCACCCAACCGAGTGTAGGCCCTCAACAGTCTTCTCACCATGGCCGAGCCCCAATCGAGGGTAGGCCCCGGTTTTGTGTGTTTGCCCCAACTGAGCCCTTAACCGAGGGTAGACCCTTCGATCATGTGAGCTCGGTTTTGTAAAAACCCCCCCAAAGGGGGTAGGCCCTTCGGATAGGTTTGGGGGGCCCTTTTGGCCCGAGCCCCTTTCCCCGGGGGGGGGGCCCCCTTTGGCTAAGTGCCCCCCCTTTTAGCTTAAACTTCCAATTGAGAGTTGGTTTTTTGGGGTAAAGGGGGCTGGGCCTAGGCCTAAGCCCCCAACAAAAAAAAACCTTCAATCAAGGTGTCTCTTTTTTTAGCCTCACCCCAATCGAGGCAAGGCCCGGGGGCCCAGCTTGGCCTTGCTTGAGCTCCCAACCGAGGTTATTTTTTTGGTTAGGTGTGCTCGCCCGGGGGTTTTTCCCCCCCCCAACCGAGGATGGGGGCCCTTTTGGCCTCAGCCTCCCAAGGGGGGAATACCTTCCCCCGGGGGGCTTGGCCTTGGCTCTAACTCCCAACCAAACCAAGGTTGGCATCTCAAGGGGGTTTTCATAATTTTTTGGGGTCTACTGGCTTTGCCTCGCCCCCTTTTAACCCCAAAGGGGAAGGCCTTTCACTGTGTGTGCTCTACTTGGGCCCCCCCCCAACCCGATACCCCCTTTTAGTCCATGTGCTGGCTTTGGCTTGAGCTCTCAACCGAGGGTAGGCCCTAAGGTCAAGTGGGGCTTAGCTTTATCCCAGCCTCAACCAATAGAAAGCCCTTGATCAATGGGGCTCGGCCTTGGCCTCGAGCTCCCAACCGACAAGATGCCCTTCGGGCCCGTGTATTTTGGTCGTGGGCCCGAGCTTCCCCCTTTAACCTAGGTAGGCCCAAAAAGGGGTGTTTGGCCTGGCCCCCCCCCAACCCGGGGGGGTTTCCCCTTTCGATCAAGTGTGCTCAACCTCCCCCAAAGCTCCCAATCGAGAGTAGGCCCTTCGATCAAGTGCACTAGATTATGACCTAAGCTCCCAATCGAGAGTAAGTCCTTCCTTAGGTGTTCTAGGCTTTGGCCCGACCCCCCAATCGAGGGTAGGCCCTTCAATCAGTTTGCTCCTGGCTTAAGCCCGCAACCGAGGGAAGGCCCTTCATCACGACCCCCGACTGTTTAAGCTCCAAACGGGTAGACCTTCGCCGTGTGGGGTTTTGGCCCCGAGCCCCCCCAGAGAATACGCCTTTGGTCAGTACCAGCCATGGTTGAGCTCCCAACCTAAGGTGGGCCCCTTTTCTGGGGGCCCACCTTTCTCGGGGGTTTTTGGGTAGACCCCCAACCGAGGGGGGGGGCCCCTTGGGGCACACCCCCGGCTTGCTTGAACCCCCAAATCAAGGTAAGCACTTTGTCAGCGTGCTTGGCCTAGGCCTAAGCCCCCCCCCAAAAGGGTTTGGGGCCGGTTTGGCTTGCACGGTTTAGCTTGAGCCCCAAATAGAGGAAAGGGGCCCGGGGCATCTATACTGCCCTTTTCTTGAGTTCCCATTTCCCAACCAAGGGTAAGCCCTTTGGTCAGGGGCTCGACCTTTTCCTAAGCCCCAAACGAGTATGGGGCCCCCCCGGGATATTGGCTTTCCTCGAGCTCCCAATAGAGAGTAGGCCCTTCAATAATCGATTTGGTCATGGCCTAAGCTCCCAACAGAGGGTAGGTCCTTAAACCCAAATTTGTTTTATTTTAGCTTGAGCCCCTAACAAAGGTAAGGCCCTTCGATCAGAGCTTTAATTTGGTTTGAGCCCCCAACCGAGGGTAGCCCTTTCCCCGGGCAGTGTGCTTTGCCTTACCCCCTTTTTCCCCCAACCTAGAGTACACCTTCAATCGGGGTACCAACAGTGAGCTCCCAACCGAGGGTAGCCCCCTTTGGTTTGGTATGTTTGGCCTTAGCTTGATCCTCAAAAAGGGGGGGCCCCTTTGATCAGTGTTCTAGAATTTGGCCCGCCCCAAACCGAGGGTAGGCCCCTTAGTCAATTTTGCTCGCTTAGGCATGAACTCCAAACCGAGGGTAGGAACTTTGTTAGGTCTCCCCCTAGGCCTAACCCCCCCTCCGAGGTTAGGCCCCAATTTGGCTTGTTTGGCTTTAGCCTAAGCCCTAAACAGAGGAAAGGGCCCCTTTTTTTCCATCTATGCTCCCCCTTTTGCCCGAGCTCCCAACCAAGGATAACCCCTTTTTGGGCAGTGTACTGACTCCCCAGCCCCAAACGAGTGTAAGCCCTTCGACCCGGGGGTGTTTACCCCTTTTCCCGAGCCCCCCCAAAATTAGGCTTTTTTGGGCGTGTGCCCCGGCTTTGGCCCCACCCAAACCGAGGGTGGGCCCCCTCACCAAGTTTGCTCGCCCTTTTGGGCCAGCTCCAAACCGAGGGTAGGCCCTTCGGGGGGGTTGTGCGGGGGCCCAGGCTTGAACTCCCAACCGAGGGTAGGCACTTTGGTTAGGTGAGTTTGGGTTTTTTGGCCCCCGCCCCCATCCAAGGTTGGGCCCCTTTTTAAATTTTGGGTTTTCGGCTTTAGCCTAAGCCCTAAACAAAGGAAAGGGCCCTTTTTTGGTCATCTATGCTCGACTTTGTCCTCCCCCCCCAATCGAGGGCGTGCCTTTTTTGGGGTGTGCTAAACCCTTTGGGCCCGAGCCCCAAACGAGTGGGCCCCCCCTGCTCCCACTCATTTTTTGCCCGAACTCCCAATCAAGAATAGGCCCTTGATCAGTGTACTTGGCCATGACCTTAGCACCCAACCGAGGGTAGGCCCTTGGGGCCAAAAAGGGGTCTAGCCTTGCCCAAAACCCCAAACCGAGGGTGGGCCCCCTTTGGTCGTGTATGCCCGCCTTAGTTTGACCCCAAACCGAGAGTAGACCTTAAAAATTTTCACAGCATTTTTTGGGGCCCCAAAGGGAAAGGGCCCCCTTTGTTAGGTGTGCCCTTTAGCTTGAACCCCCCCTTAAGGGTTAGCACTTTGGTCGTGCATTTTTGGGCGGGGCTGGGGCCCCGGGTTAAGCCCTAATCGAGGCTTGACCTTCAATCGGGGTGTTGGGGGTTTTGCCTCATCCCCACATCGAGGCAAAACCTTTGGTTAGCTATGCCCGGCTTTTGCCTAAGCTCCCAACCGAGGGTCGGCCTTTGGTCCGGGGGCCCCACATTGGCCTAAGCACCCAACCAAGGTGGGCCCCTTTTATCAGTTGCCCCGCCGGCCCGAGCTCCCAAATGAGGGTAATATCATCCATGAGGCATACTTGGCCTTGGCTTTAACTCCCAACCGAGGGAAAGCCTTGGGGCTGAGCTCCAAGTTCATACAAGAGTGCCACCCCCAAAGAATGATTTATTTTTAAGGCATCACTGGAATGATACTAGGAAACAAATAGATGACATATGCATAACTTACCCAAAAATTTTACAATCTTTGTTGTAAGCAAGGCTCATCTACATCCACGCTCATGTAGGGGGTGCTTTTAATGCAAAAAAAAAAACCCAAAATTTTTATATATATATAATAGGGGGGGAATAATTACAAAACTACATATTTAGAGAACTAGAATAAATAAGATAACTTCATTTCTAGGAGAAAAATTTTTTCGAAATCCTACCTCGCCGATACCCAAGTCAAGTTTCGCACAATTGGTGAAAACTATCAATAAATTTTCCAAAACAAAAAATTAGTTCTTGTAAAACAATATAGTGAATTTAACTAAACATGCATTAGCATCGAGTGGTAGTAATCAAACAAAAGTGAATATTGTCCTTCACTTTATACCCAAAAATTTTCCCCCTTTCTCTTCGTAGTCCTTTTAGATAAGACCCCCCAAAAGATTAATTAGTGCAAGTCCCCTAACCCCCACACCAAGGTGTAAGTGAAAAAAAAGGGGGAGGAGATAGATCTTCCAAAATGAAAAAGAAATAAAATAGCAACTGAATTACTAAGATACCCCCTAGTATTTTAAAGTTTCCCCCTTTTTTTTCCCCCCGCAAATAAAGATTGATTTCTAAATTCATCAACATGAATGATATTCGAAACAAATAGAAAACATAGGCAAAACTTATCCGAGTTCAAAAACCCCTTTTGATGTAAGCAAGGATCATCTTCAACCAAGTTCATGCTACATGCCTTTTAGTGGAAAAACAAAGAAACCCACTACGCATATAATTTATATATATATATATATTTTTTTTTTTTTTGGGGAAGGGGGTTTTTAATAATAAAAACTACATATTTGGAGAATATGTATAAACAAGATAACATCGCTTCTAGGAAAGAAATCTACTACATAAATCCCCCCTTATCGTTATCCAAGTCTTTTTTCCCGAAAAATTTTAAAAAAAAAAAATATCAATAAATTTTTAAAAAAAAAAATTGGTTCTCGTGAAACAAAAAAAAGGGAAAATTTAAAAACCACTTATGTTACAAGATGATTGGTAGTAATAAAAGGTGAATATTGTCAGACTTTGTATCTTTATTAGTCCCCCCTCTTCTCGTCCCCCTTTTTTAGATAAGAAGTACTATTGTCAAGATTAAACAAAGGGGGTTTTTCCCCCCGACGCCTTCCCACACCTAGAGGTTCCTCCAAGAGTAAGACCACAAACAAAGGGGGGGGTTTTCCCAAAATGTAAGATATAACACAAAAAAGGGGGAATTGGGGGGATACCTTGGTGCAGTATTTTGACAGTTCTTTTTCTTTCTCCAAAAAATAAATATTGATTTCTAAATTCATTAACATGAATGATATTCAAACAAAATAGAAGACAAAGGAAAAACTTATCTGTAGTTCTAAAATTTTTTTGATATAAGCAACGCCATCTAAAACCAAGTTAAATGAATCGCATATTTGGAGAATAGGTATAAACAAGATAATTTCTTCTAGGAAATAAATCTATTACATAAATCTTACCTTGTCCTTACCCAAGTCAAGTTCTTGCAAAATTTAAAAAAAAATTTTTTAAAAATTTTTATGATAGCAAGAACTTGGTTCTTGTAAATCAAACTAGTGAATAAAACTAAGCTTCCCCCAAAAGTTTGTGCTAGTAATCAAACAAAAGTGAATGTTGTCTTTCACTTTGCCCCCCCTTTGGGGCCCCCCCTTTTTTTTTTTGGTACTTTTTTAAGATTAGAAGCCCTATTGTTAAAATTAGATGTTGAACACGGGGGGGTGATCACAAACTTTTTATAGTTTTTTATATATTTTTTTTTTAAATTCCATCTTTCCCCCCCTTTTTTTTGGGAAAACATATTTGAGTCTCCAAAGTAAACTATGCTCGGGCACATTTGACTATTTTATGGGAGAAGGTTTTTCCCCAGTGTTTTGGTCCCGGGGATTGGCATGAGCTCCCAATCGAGGGAACCCCCTTTAAAGGGGTTTTCTCACCTTTTTGGGGTCAACCCCCAAACCCGGGGGAGGCACTTAAAGGGGGTGCTCTTTTGGGGTTGAGCCCCCAATGAGGCATAGACCTTGGTCATCTATGCTCGGCTTTAGCTTGAGCTCCCAACTAAGGGTAACCCCCTTTTCCCGGGGTGCCCGCCCTTTTCCCCGAGCCCCCAACCGAGTGTAGGCCCCCCAACAGTCTTCCCATGGCCCGGGGCCCCAATCGAGGGTAGGCCCTCGGTCTTGTGTGTTTGCCCAACCAGCCCTTAACCGAGGGTAGCCCCCCCCATCATGTGAGCTCGGCTTTTTCCTAACCCCAAACCGAGAGTAGGGGGGGTAGGTTTGCAGGGGCCTTTTGGGCCCGAGCTCCTAAGGGGACCCCCTTTTGGGTAAGTGCCCCCCACTTAGCTTAAACTTCCAATTGAGAGTTGGCACTTTGGTCAAGTGTGCTCCCTGGGCCCCAACCCCCCCAAAAAGGGAAAAATTTAATCAAGGTGTTCGTTTTTTGCCTCATCCCCAATCGAGGAAAGGGCCCCCCTTTGGCCCCTATTTTTTGGGCCCTTTCTTGAGCTCCCAACCGAGGTTAGGCTCTTTTTTAGGTGTGCTCACCATGGTTCGAGCTCCCAACCGAGGATCTGGGCCCCTTTGGCCCCCGGGCCCCCCAATGAGGGGAATACCTTCCCCCGGGCTTGGCCTTGGCTCTAACTCCCAACCAAACCAAGGTTGGCATCTCAATTAGGTCTACAAGGCTTTAGGGTTTACTCGGCTTTTTCGAGCCCTTTAACCAAGGGAAGGCCTTCACTGTGTGCTCTACCCCCCAGCCCAACCGCGATAGGACCTTTAGTCCGATGTCCCCCGGCTTTGGCTTGAGCTCTCAACCGAGGGTGGGCCCCCCAAAGGGCAAGTGTGCTTAGCTTTATCCTCGAGCCTCAACCAATAGAAAGCCCTTGATAAAGGGGTCGGCCTGGCCCGAGCTCCCAACCGACAAGATGCCCTTCAGTCCGGGTATTTGGGGGGGGCCCCCAGCTTGAGCTTCCAACCTAGGGTGGGCCCCCTTTAAAGGGGGGTTTTTGGGCCCTTTTGGGAGAGCCCCAACCGAGGGTATCCCCCTTTGATCAAGTGTGCTCAACCTTGCTAAGCTCCCAATCGAGAGTAGGCCCTTCGATCAAGTGCACTAGATTATGACCTAAGCTCCCAATCGAGAGTAAGTCCTTCCGTTAGGTGTTCTAGGTTTTTGGGCCCAGCCCCCAATCGAGGGTAGGCCCTTCAATCGTTTGCTCACTTTGGCTTAAGCCCGCAACCGAGGGAAGGCCCTTCTATCACGACCCCCGACTTTTTTAAACCCCAAAACCCGGGGAGACCTTCGTGTGTCCCCGGGTTTTGGGCCCGAGCTCCAATCAGAGAATACGCCTTTTCGTGTACTCACCATGGTTGATTTTCCCCAACCCCCCGGTGGGCCCCTTTTCTGGGGCCCACCTTCTTTCCGGGTTTTGGCTAGAGTCTCAACCGAGGGTGGGCCCCCTTTTTGGCCGCTTGTCCCCCGGGGTTAAGCTTGAACCCCCCCAAACAAGGTAAGCACTTTGGTAAAAAGGGTTGGCCAGGCCTAAGCCCCGCCCCCAGGTTAGGTTTTTTGGCTTCCCCGGCTTAGCTTGAGCCCCAAATAGAGGTAAGGCCCTTGGGTCATCTATACTGACCTTCTTGGTTCCCATTTCCCAACCAAGGGTAAGCCCTTTGGTCGTGTTTTTGCCCTTTTCCTAACCCCCCAAAACCCAGTATAGGCCCCTCAAAAGATTTTCCCCCTTTTTGGGCCCCAGCTCCCAATAGAGACCCCCTTTTACCAATAAAATTTTTGGGCATGGCCTAAGCTCCCAACAGAGGGTAGGTCCTTCACCAAGTTTGATGTTTTTGCTTGAGCCCCAACAAAGGAAAGGGCCCCCTTTTTATCAGGGGGTGAATTTGGTTTGAGCTCCCAACCGAGGGTAGACCTTCCGTGTGTTTTGGGGCCCTTTCCCCCGATCTCCTAACCTAGAGTACACCTTCAATCAGTGTACCCCCTTTTGGTTTTAGCTCCCAACCGAGGGTAGCCCTTTCCCCGGGTTTTGGGATGTTTGGCCTTAGCTTGACCCCCACCCGGGTGGGCCCCCTTCGATCGGTGTTCTAGAATTTGGCCCGACCCAAACCGGGGGGGGGGCCCCCCTTAGTCAATTTTGCCCCCCTTAGGCATGAACTCCAAACCGGGGGGGGGGAAAATTTTACTAGGGCCTCCCCCCATCCGAGGTTAGGTCCTTCAATTTGGCTTGTTTGGCTTTAGCCTAAGCCCTAAACAGAGGCAAGGCCCTTGGGTCATCTATGCTCGCCTTTAGCCCGAGCTCCCAACTAAGGATCCCCCCTTTGGTCGTGTACTCGCCCTCACCGAGCCCCCAAACGAGTGTAAGCCCTTCCCCCCGGGGGTGTGTTTAGCCTTTCCCCGACCCCCTCACCGGGTTAGGCTCTTGTCGTGTGTTTTGGCGCGCCCCCCAAACCGAGGGTAGGCCCATCACCAAGTTTGCCCCCCCCTTTGGCTCGAGCTCCTAACCGGGGGGGGGGCCCCTTTTCCCGGCCGGGGGGGGCCCTGGTCAGGCTTGAACTCCCAACCGAGGGTAGGTTTTTTGGGGTTAGGTGAGCTTGGCTCAGGCCTAAGACCCTATCCAAGGGGGGGCCCCCTTTAATTTGGTTTTCCGGCTTTAGCCCCCCCCCAAACAAAGGCAAGGCCTTTGGTCATCTATGCTCTTTTTTTGTCCTGGGCCCCCCAAAGGGGGAGGGCCTTTGGTCGTGTGTGCTCAACCTGGCCCGAGCCCCAAACGAGGGGGGGGCCCCCCTCTCCCCCCACTCACCTTAGCCTCGAACTCCCAATCAAGAATAGGCCCTTTGATCGGTGTACTTGGCCATGACCTTACCCCCCAACCGAGGGTGGGCCCCTTTCCCCCCCAAAAAGGTGTCTAGCCTTGCCCAGAGCCCCAAACCGAGGGTAGGCCCTTCGGTCGTATGGGGCCTTAGTTTGACCTCAAACCGAGAGTCCCCCCTTTCCCCCAAGTTTGCACCCCCCCCTTTGGGCTCCTAACCGAGGGAAGGCCCTTCGGGGGGTGTGCTCATTTAGCTTGAACTCCCCATTAAGGGTTAGTTTTTTGGGGTAAACTTTGGTCGTGTGGGCCTAGGCTTAAGCCCTAATCGAGGCTTGACCTTCAATCGTGGTGTTCGGCGTTAGCCTCATCCCCACATCGAAAAAAAACCCCCTTTGGTTAGCTATGCCCGCTTTTGCCTAAGCTCCAACCGAGGGTCGGCCTTGGTCGGGACCCTCGACATTGGCCTAAGCACCCAACTAAGGTAGGCCTTTGATCGTTCCCCCCCTTTGGGCCCCCCGACCCCCCCAAATGAGGGTAATATCATCCATGAGGCATTTTGGCCTTGGCTTTAACTCCCAACCGAGGGAAAGCCTTCCCCAAAGCCCAAGTTCATACAAGAGTGCTTTCACCACAAAGAATGATTTTTTTTTTAAGGCATCACCGGGGAATGATACTAGGAAACAAATAGATGACATATGCATAACTTATCCCAATTATACAATTTTTTGTTGTAAGCAAGGCTCATCTACATCCACGCTCATGTAGGAGTGCTTTTAGTGCAAAAAAAAAAAACCCAAAAACTATATATATATATATATAATGGGGGTGGAATAATTACAAAACTACATATTTAGAGAACTAGAATAAATAAGATAACTTCATTTCTAGGAGAGAAATTTTTTACGAATCCTACTCGCCGATACCCAAGTCAAGTTCCCGAAAAATTTTGGGTTTAAAACTATCAATAAATTTTTGAAAACAAAAATTAGTTCTTGTAAAACAATATAGTGAATTTAACTAAACATTTTTTAAAAGGATCGAGTGGTAGTAATCAAACAAAAGTGAATTTTCCCCCTTTTCACTTTATATCCTCATTACCCCCCCTTTTTTTCGTCCCCCCTTTTTAGATAAGACATACTACCATAAGATTAATTAGTGCTAAGTCCCCTAACGCCTTCCCAAAAAGGTGTAAGTGAAAAAAAAGGGGGAGGAGATAGATCAGTTCGAAAGGGCAAAGAAATAAAATAGAAAAGGGAATTTAAGATCCCCCCCTAGTATTTTAAAATTCCCCTTTTTTTTTCTCCGCAAATAAAGTTTTTTTTTTAAAATTCATCAACATGAATGATATTCGAAACAAATAAAAAAACATAGGCAAAACTTATCTCAAAAGTTCCCCCCAACCCTTTTTCCCCGTAAAAAAAAAACCCATCAAAAATTTTTTTTTAAATTTTAATAAAAACTACATATTTGGAGAATATGTATAAACAAGATAACATCGCTTTAGGAAAGAAATCTACTACATAAATCTTCCCTTTTCGTTATCCAAGTCAAGTTCCGCAAAATTTAAAAAAAAAAAATATCAATAAATTTTCAAACAAAAAATTGGTTCTCAGAAACAAAAAAAAGGAAAATTTTAACCCCGCACTTATGTTACAAGATGATTGGTAGTAATAAAAGGTGAATTTTCCCCCGATTTTGTATCTTTATTAGCCCCCCCTTCTTTTTGTCCCCCTTTTTTAGATAAGAAGTACTATTGTCAAGATTAAAAAAAAGGGGGAGTTCCCCGACCCCCCCCACCTAGAGGTTCCTCCAAGAGTAAGACCACAAAACAAAGTGTTTTTTTTTAAAAAAAGATAAAAAAAAGAATGGGGAAATTTCTAGGATACCTTGGTGCTAGTATTTTGAAAAAATTCTCCTTTTCTTTCTCCTACAAATAAATATTGATTTCTAAATTCATTAACATAATGATATTCGTAAACAAAATAGAAGAAAAAGGGAAAAAAATTATCTCGTAGTTCTAGAATCTTGATATAAGCAACGCCATCTAAACCAAGTTCATGTTGAATCGGGTATTTGGAGAATAGGTATAAACAAGATAATTTCGCTTTAGGAAATAAATCTATTACATAAATCTTACCTTGTCCTTACCAAGTCAAGTTCTTGCATAATTAGAAAAAATTATTAATAAATTTTATGATAGCAAGAACTTGGTTCTTGTAAATCAAACTAGTGAATAAAACTAAGCTTACGCTACAAGCTAAGTTTTTGTAATCAAACAAAAGTGAATGTTGTCTTCACTTTGTATCCCCTTGGCCCCCCTTTTTTTTTTTTGGTATTTTTTTAAAATTTAAAAAAACCCTATTGTTAAAATTAAAAAGGAACACGAGTGGGTGATCACAAACTTTTTATAATTTTTTTATATATTTTTTAAATTCCATCTTTCCCCCCTTTTTTTTGGGAAAACATATTTGAGTCTCCAAAGTAAACTATGCTCAGCACATTTGACTATTTTATGGGAGAAGGTTCTTCGAGGGTGGTGTTTTGGGTGGCGTGAGCCCCAAACCCAGGGAAGGCCTTTTCATTTTTTTTTCCCCTTTGGGCCCCCAACTCCCAACCAAGGTAGGCACTTCGGCCAGTGTGTTTTGGCTTGAGCCCCCAAAAGAGGCATAGACCTTTGGTCATCTATGCTGGGGGTTAGCTTGAGCTCCCAACTAAGGGTAACCCCCTTTTCGTGTGCCCGACCTGGCCCCGAGCACCCAACCGAGTGTAGGCCCCTCCCAGTCTTCTCACCATGGCCTCACCCCCCCAAACGAGGGTAGGCCCCGGGGTTTTTGTGTTTGCCCCAACTGTAGCCCTTAACCGAGGGTAGCCCCCTTTGATCATGTGAGCCTCGGCTTTTTCCCAACCCCAAACCGAGAGTGGGCCCCTTTGGGTAGGTTTGCACCCCTGGCCCGAGCTCCTAACTGAGGGTGGGCCCTTTTGGGGAAGTGCCCCGGGGCCCAGCTTAAACTTCCAATTGAGAGTTGGCACTTTGGTCAAGTGTGCTCGGCCCGGGGCCCAAGCCCCCAACAGGTTTTAAAACCCCTTTAATCAAGGTGTCGACTTTAGCCTCATCCCAATCGAGGAAAGGGGCCCCTTTTGGCCCATGCTTGGCCTTGCTTGAGCTCCCAACCGAGGTTAGGCTTTTTGGGTTTGGTGTGCTCACCAGGGTTTTGAGCCCCCAACCGAGGATCGGGGCCCGGCCTCAGCCCCCCCAAAGAGGGAATACCTTCCGTCGTGTGTTTGGGCCCTTTGGGCCCCTAACTCCCAACCAAACCAAGGTTGGCATCTCAATTGGGGGCTAAAAGGGGCGGTTTACTCGGGGTTTGCCCCAAACCCAACCAAGGGAAGGCCTTTAAAGGGGTGCTCTATTTGGGGCCCCCCAGCCCAACCGCGATAGGACCTTAGTCCTGATGTGCGGGGGTTTGGCTTGAGCTCTCAACCGAGGGTAGGCCCTAAGGTCAAGTGTGCTTAGCTTTATCCCGAGCCCTCAACCAATAGAAAGCCCTTTGATCAATGTGCTGGCCCTTTGGCCCCCAGCTCCCAACCGACAAGATGCCCTTGGGGGGCCCGGGACTGGTCGCCCCCGGCTTGAGCTTCCAACCTGGGGGAGGCCCTTAAAAAGGGGGTTTTTGGGGCCCTTTGGCCCACCCCCCCCAAACCCAGGGTATGCCCTTCGATCAAGTGTGCTCAACCTTGCTAAGCTCCCAACCGAGAGTAGGCCCTTCGATCAAGTGCACTAGATTATGACCTAAGCTCCCAATCGAGAGTAAGCCCTTTCCCCTTTGGTGTTCTAGGTTTTTGGGGGCCCACCCCCCCAAACGAGGGTAGGCCCTTCAATCAGTTTGCTCATTTTTTGGGTTAAGCCCGAAACCCGGGGGGAAAAGGGCCCCTTTTATCACGATCCCGATTTTTTTTAAACCCCAAAACCCGGGGGAGCCCCCTTTTGGCAGTGTGCTCGGCTTTGGCCCCGAGCTCCTAACAGAGAATACGCCTCGGGTGTGTACTCAGCCATGGTTGAGCTCCCAACCTAAGGTGGGCCCCCTTTCTAGGCCTCCCCTTTTCCCCCCTGGTTTTGGCTAGAGCCTCAACCGAGGGTGGGCCCCTTTCCCGGGCCCGGGTCGGCTTGCTTGAACTCCCCCCCCAAAGGGAAGCACTTTGGTCAGGGGGCTTGGCCTAGGCCTAACCCCCCCTCCGAGGTTAGGTCCTTTTTGGCTTGACGGCTTTAGCTTGAGCCCCAAATAGAGGAAAGGGCCCCTTTTGGGGCATCTATACTGACCTTCTTTTTATTCCCATTTCCCAACCAAGGGTAACCCCTTTTTGGGCGTGTGTGCTCGACCTTATCCTAACCCCCCCAAAAGAGTTTTAGGCCCCTCAAGTTTTATTGGGGTTTTGGGCCCGAGCTCCCAATAGAGAGTAGGCCCTTCAACAATCATTTTTTGGTCATGGCCTAAGCTCCCAACAGAGGGTAGGTCCTTCACCAAGTTTGACAAATTTTAGCTTGAGCCCCTAACAAAGGTAAGGCCCTTCGATCAGATGCTGAATTTGGTTTGAGCTCCCAACCGGGGTCCCCCCTTCTCGTGTGTTTCCCCCTTTTAGCCTCGATTCCTAACCTAGAGTACACCCTTCAATCGTGTACTCTTGGGGAAAGGCCCCCAAACCCCGGGGGTAGTCCCGGGTTTGGTATGTTTGGCCTTAGCTTGACCCCTCATCAAGGTAGGCCCTTCGATCGGTGTTCAAAAATTTTTGGCCCCCCACCCAACCGAGGGTAGGCCCTTAGTCAATTTTCCCCCTTAGGCATGAACTCCAAATGAGGGGGGAACTTTGGTTAGGTCTGCCACCCTTTAGGCCTCCCCCCCCATCCGGGGTTTGGGCCCCCTTTTAATTTTTGGCTTGTTTGGCTTTAGCCTAAGCCCAAAAAGAGGCAAGGCCCTTGGGTCATCTATGCCCCCCTTTTTAGCCCGAGCTCCCAACTAAGGATCCCCCCTTTTTGGTCATTTACTAATTCCCCCCCCCCCAAACGAGTGTAAGCCCTTCGATTTGGTGTTTTTCCCCCTTTTTGCCCGAGCCCCCCCCGGTAGGCTTTTTTGTCAGTCCCCCTTTGGCCCCCCAAAAACCGAGGGTAGGCCCATAAATTTTTTGTTTCGACCGGGCCCCGAGCTCCTAACCGGGGGGGGGGCCCCCGGGGGCCAATTCCCCCGGGTCTAGGCTTGAACCCCAACCGAGGGTAGGCATTTGGTTGGGTGAGCTTGGCCTAGGCCTAAGCCCCCATCCAAGGTTAGGCCCTTTAATTTGGCTTTCTTTTTTAGCCTAAGCCCCAAAAAAAAGGGGAAAGGGCCCTTTTTCGTCATCTATGCTCGATTTTGTCCTCGCCCCCAATGGGGGGCCCCCTTGGTGTGGGGAAAAACCCTTTTGGCCCGAGCCCCAAACGAGGGGGGGGCCCCCCTCCGCTACCCCCCCCTTAGCCTCGAACTCCCAATCAAAAAGGGGGCCCCTTTTTGATCTTTACTTGGCCATGACCTTAGCACCCAATCGAGGGTAGGCCCGGTCCAAAGGTGTCTACCCTTTCCCCCGAGCCCCAAACCGAGGGTAGCCCTTCCCTGTATGCCCGGCCTTAGTTTGACCTCAAACCGAGAGTAGACCAAAAACCCGTTTGCAAAACCATGCCTTGGGCTCCTAACCAGGGAAGGCCCTTCTGCTAGGTGTGCTTTTTTAGCTTGAACTCCCATTGGGTTAGCATTTTGGTGTGTTTTTTGGTCGTGTGCCCCCCAGGCTTAAGCCCTAATCGAGGCTTGACCTTCAATCGGGGTTTTTGCGTTAGCCTCACCCCCACATCGAGGCAAAACCCTTTGGTTAGCTATCCCCTTTTTTTGCCTAAGCTCCTAACCGAGGGTCCCCTTTTTGGTCGGAGCTCACATTGGCCTAAGCACCCAACTAAGGTAGGCCCTTTGATCGTTCCGCCGCCTTGGCCCGAGCCCCAAATGAGGGTAATATCCCCCATGAGGCATACTTGGCCTTGGTTTTAAACCCCCCAAAACCCCGGGGAAACCCCCTTTTTCCTTTCGAGCCCAAGTTCATACAAGAGTGCTTTCACCTACAAAGAAGATTTATTTTTAAGGCACCCCCGTGAATGATACTAGGAAACAAATAGATGACATATGCATAATTTCCCCCGCAATTATAAAATTTTTTGTTGAAGCAAGGCTCATCTACATCCACGCTCATGTAGGATTTTTTTTTAGTGAAAAAAAAAAAAAACCCAAAAACTATATATATATATATAAAAAAAGGGGGTAATAATTACAAAACTACATATTTAGAGAAACTAGAATAAATAAGATAACTTCATTTCTAGGAGAGAAATTTTTTACGAATCCTACCTCGCCGATACCCAAGTCAATTTCCCCCAAATTGGTAAAAAACTATCAATAAATTTTCCAAAAAAAAATTAGTTCTTGTAAAACAATATAGTGAATTTAACTAAACATGCATTACGATCGAGTGGTAGTAATCAAACAAAAGTGAATTTTCCCCCTTCACTTTATACCCAAAAACCCCCTTCTTCGTAGTCCTTTTAGATAAGACATATTTCAAGATTAATTAGGGGAACCCCCCCAACGCCTTCCCCCCCCAAAAGGTTTTAAGGATAAAGAAGGGGGGAAAAGATAGCCTAAAATGAAAAAATAAAATAGAAAAGGGAATTACTAAGATACCTTCCTAGTATTTTAACATTTCCTTTTCTTTCTCCCAAATAAAGATTGATTTAAAATTCATCAACATGAATGATATTCGAAACAAATAGAAAACATAGGCAAAACTTATCTTAGTTCAAAAACCCCTTGATGTAAGCAAGGATCATCTTCAACCAAGTTCATGCTACATGTTTTAGTGGCAAACAAAGAAATCCCACGTAAATTTATATATATATATATTTTTTTTTTTTTGAAGGGGGTGGAATAATAAAAAAAATTTTTGGGGAGAATATGTATAAACAAGATAACATCGCTTCTAGGAAAGAAATCTACTAAAAAATCTTACCTTATCGTTATCCAAGTCAAGTTCCGACAATTAAAAAAAAAAATATCAATAAATTTTCTAAAAAAAAAAATTGGTTCTCGAAAAAAACATTTAAATTTTAAAACCACTTATGTTACAAGATGATTGGTAGTAAAAAAAGGTGAATATTGTAAATTGACGTATCTTTATTAGCCCCCCCTTTTTTCCCCGTGCTCCTTTTAGATAAGAAGTACTATTGTCAAGATTAAAAAAAGGGGGTTTTTCCCCCCACGCCTTCCCACACCTAGGGGTTTCCCCTCCAAGAGTAAGCCCCCAAAAAAAAGTGTTTTCAAAAAAAAGGATATAACACAAAAAGGGGGAAAATTTCTAGGATACCTTGGTGCTAGTATTTTGAAGTTCTCCTTTTTTTTTCTCCTACAAATAAATATTGATTTCTAAATTCATTAACATGAATGATATTCGTAAACAAAATAGAAGACAAAGGAAAACTTATCTAAAATTCTAGAATTTTGATATAAGCAACGCCATCTAAAACCAAGTTCATGTTGAAACGCATATTTGGAGAATAGGTATAAACAAGATAATTTGCTTCTGGGGAAAAAAATCTATTACATAAATCTTACCTTGCCCTTTTCCAAGTCAAGTTCTTGATAATTAGAAAAAATTATTAAAAAAATTTTTTGATAGCAAGAACTTGGTTCTTGTAAATCAAACTAGTGAAAAAAAATAAGCTTACGCTACAAGCTAAGTGCTAGTAATCAAACAAAAGTGAATGTTGTTTTTTACTTTGTACCCCCTTTTGGCCCCCCCCTTTTTTTTTGGTATTTTTTTAAAATTAGAAGCCCTATTGTTAAAATTAGACAAAAAACGGGGGGGGATCACAAACTTTTTATAGTTTTTATATATATATTTTTAAATTCCATCATTCCCCCCTTTTTTTTGGGGAAAAAATATTTGAGTCTCCAAAGTAAACTATGCTGCACATTTGACTATTTTATGGGAGAAGGTTTTTCCCAGGGTGGTGCTCGGATTTGACCCCAAAACGGGGGGGCCCTTTTGTCAGTTTGCCGGGGGCCCCAACTCCCAACCAAGGTGGGGACTTCCCGGTGTGTGGTTTTTTTTAGCCCAAAGAGGCATAGACCTTGGTCATCTATGCTCGGCTTTAGCTTGAGCCCCCAAACCCAAAAGGGGAACCCCTTTCCCGTGTCCCCCCCCTTTGGGGCCCGAGCACCCAACCGAGTGGCCCCCCCACAGTTTCCCCATGGCCCGAGCCCCAACGGGGTGGGGCCCCGGTCTTGTGTGTTTGCCCAACTGAGCCCAAACCCGGGGGGTAGCCCCCTTTATCATGTGACCCGGGGTTTGTCCTAACCCCAAACGGGGTAGGCCCTTCGATAGGTTTGCAGGGGCCCGGCCTCGAGCTCCTAATCGGGGGGAGCCTTGGTTTGGGGCCCCCTTTTGCTTAAATTTCCAATTGAGAGTTG
>JAJSZK010000689.1:0-10163 GCA_022985045.1 Macadamia tetraphylla | reverse complement strand
ACAATTTTACCGTTTGAAGGGCGGAGACGAGGACCTTTCTCACCCGCTTTTTTTATCCGCCGGTATACCAATTCTTCCTTCACATTCGTCACCCTAATCAGCTTTTCAACACATCACATTAGCTCGATGAGCCGACAACCAATCCATGCCTAGTATAACATCAAAATTCTGCATATTGAACTTAATGAGTTGTGCATCCAATTTCTTCCCATCGATTTCTATCGGGCACGCCCATACACCTCCTTCAATCGTAACTTTACCAAGAGGGCATACTAACAATCATCCCATACTCTAGGTCTTGGGTGACATACCAAGTTTCTCAAAGAACTTTAGATACGAATGAATGTGTAGCTCCTTAATCGAATAAAACATAGGCTGGTATGCCCGATATAGATAGGACACCTAGCGTAATAATGCATATAATTTCAAAGAGTCATCAATATTTAACATAAGGAAATTCTAAATTTAAAATGTACCTACTACCACTTCGTGGTCGGCCTCACTTTCCTCAATATAGGGCATACATCCTTCCTCGGTTGATTCCCCAGTTAAGGGAGGTCGCACGCAGAGGGTCGATCAAGGGCAAGGCTGGTCTGACTCTACGCCTTTAGCATAGTGCCCATAGGAATGGTAAAAGCAACGGATCTAAGACGCCAAATCAAGGGCCCTCTCAGACTTGACCTGTTAAAGATGGAGGTCGGAGCGCCTCGAATCAGAGGGTACTGCACTAGTGTTTGGGCAGAGGGATGCAGAGCCCAAACCACCACCTGGTCAAGGAGGGTAGCCAGTGGCCTATAAGGCTGCCTATATGTAGGCTCGAATCGCATTTACCCACGGTATGCCTTGGAGGAGTTGCCCATATCCGAAATGGATTTGTTCTCTAGCATGTACCGTGTGAGGGACCTGCTCTCCTTCGCTTATCTTCCATAGTCTTGGCCTTCTCGCACAACTGCCATAGTCCATCAAGTCTAATACTCAAGTATGCACTCAATGGATGCCTTTTAGGCCCTTCAGAAATCTTGCAGCCTTTTCTTCGCTTGTCCTCATATGCCTAGGGGAAAATGGAACAAGCTCTCAAATCCGCCGATACTCAAGGATAGTCTTACCTCCTTGAGTTAAGGCCATAAATTCCATCTCCTGCGGTCTCCGGTTACGGGTAATGATTGTCCAAGAACAACTCCTTGAACTGCTCCTAAGTGGGCTCCGGATGTGCGCCAACAATATGGACTTAGAGGCTTGCCACCAAGAGTTGGCCTCCTTCTTGAGTTGTAACCTCAAGACAAATGAGTTTCGTGCATCGCGCACTCAATCACCTTAAATATTTTCTCCAGCTCCGGATCCATCGGTCCGCTCCAGAGGATCACTCCCCACCTTAGAGAATACAGTGGCAAGTTCCTCTTGAATGACTCCACTACCTTTGACGATTATTCGTCGGCCGGTAATTAGGAGCATAAGTCGGATAGTAAGGGTATGGAGGGGCACCCCATACAAGGAACACCTGAATGGCGTAATTGAGGTGTACTCCCACTTGTGGTCTCTGCACTGCACTCTCTGTGTAGGTCCTGGGAGTAAGTATCCGGAGGTTGACCTATTTGAGAAAGGTCCAATTGTTGTTGTATAGCAGCCATAAATGCTTGTTGTTGTCAAGCATTTGTTGCCGAAAGCCTCAGACCGGCCGGATTATGGTAGCAACATCCCCGAGTAATAACCGTGGAGGGTCCCGAAGTGGCCATAGGTGGGTCCCTTGTGCCCCACCCCACCAAAGGTCTCGAGGTTGTGAAAGTGAGGTTTGCCCCACGTAGTGGGACCTTTGGGATTCGATGGTCGACGACGACGAGGACCACTCGAGGTACCTCGCATTGCTACCGGATCTAGTACGCATCATCGTATCCTCGCACTAAACATATCATACACCACATTGGTTAAACACCTTAGAATTTATATCGCACATAATCATATGCCAACGCATCGCGGATATTATAGTGTATGATTTTTTTTTAGGTATATTATTATAATAATAATAATAATAATAATTACAATACCCCCACATTGTCCCTTTTTATTTTTTTCTTATTTTTGTTTTCAGGTTTTCTCTCAACCGACGGGCTGCCACCGGGTTGGTTGGGTCCGGTCGGCTCCGCCACCCACCCGAAGGAAATGAACAGGCTTTTAAGCCCCTCTGCCTCTTTTTCTCTCTCTCTCTCTCTCTCTCTCTCGTGCAATTTTGGAGAGATTCTTGATGCTTCCACTCGTGATCTCACTCAACGATCCGGCGGTTTTGGGAAGACTCAACCCCTCTACTTACAAGTAAGTTTCTTCCTCATTTTCTTCTCAGAACTTGCATTTTGGGGGTAGAACTCATGAGTAGTCTTCAATCTCAATTCTTTCCGTGTTTTCTTCCATAGAACAAGTGATTTCATGTGAATGTGATGTTCTCTCGTGATTTGTTTCTAGTTTTAGGATTTACTTTCACTTTTTTTTTTTGAGAGAAAACCCCAACCTGCGTCCTAGTTTTCTCAAATTTGGGGATTTCTTCAATTTCGCTTTTTTCTTCTCAATTAATAACTCAAATGCAATGCCTTATGTTTGATTTGTACTTGACATGTCAGAGATCATAGAAAGTCCCGTATGTTTGAAATCCCATTTCTTCCCATGAAAACCCATCCTTTTGTGTTGGGTTTCTTTGATTCTCTTTACATCCTTTCATATTTGTGGACCTCAATAGCATATTAGCAGATTTTATTTTTTTGCATATTCTGATTGCACTACGATGGCATTTCAATCTTAGACCTGTAGCTTCAAGCTTTACTCTATTGTGAGTCTTTTAAATTTTTTTCTTAGATTGAACTTGCACATTGAGAATTGGGGTTTTTCCATTCCTTAGTTGCCATGCTTTATATGCCTTTTGTCACTTTTCTATTTTTCCATAATTTCGCCTGCCACTTACCATGCACTTCATCCATATATTTTCTATCATTCATCGCTTGTCACATTTTGTCATATTTCTATTTCGCCATGATTTGGATTTTGGGGCTTCTCTTATTGCTCACCCACCTACTTATTCCCTTTGTTATTCCCTTTTTCCTTACTCACCATTTTTTCCTCTTTTCTTGCCGTGGATGTCATCCCCAAAGGAAAAGAACCCGATCCTCTTCTACTCAACAGAAGACCACCGCCCAAAATGGAAGAGTGCGGGACTAGTTCTCCATTTCCCCACATAGGGTGACCTGGACCTCGCCCTATTGATCCTTCCGACTATGACGAGGAACTCTTCCATTGCTCGTAGGCAAGAACTAATCAAGTGTGCCTTCCCAAGAGGTCTCAGAATGATGGAGAAGACTGTGGTAGTTGATGACTTCCACAAGGTTCAATTTGGGAGAGGTTCACCGCATTGGGTTGGCAGATATCCTCCACATAGACCGCCTGCTACGAAAGCACTGGTTCAGAGATTCTATCAGAACCAAAGGTTTCTACCAAGACGGAGAGTATGCGATAATTAGTATGGTGAAGGGGTGGGCATTCACCGACTGTGACACCTCGGCTAGTATTTTGGGTATCTCTTCACCGGCACTGCTTCTACGCCCCTCCTGTGAGTAAGCCCATAGGCGCTTCATGAGTTTGAGACACCGACCACATCTATGAGACCATCTGTGGCAATAGTGCGGTCCGAATTTCGAGACGCCATTTTACCCGAGGGTCGTGTGTTTGCCTGCTTGGTCCAGCTTCAACTTGCTCCCTGTGAGGAGGTCATCGGAACTAGGGGCTTCATGGCGGCCTTCTTAGCCATCGGATCTATACGGCCTTAGAGGGAGGTGCCGAGCACTTGTGCTTGCCTTACATCATCCTCAAGACGATGGAGCACCATACTCACACCGAGGACTGGGGGATTTATACATGGCGTGATCCTCACCAGATTTTTGAGTTCTTTTGGGGGGGACCTCGAGGTGAGGAGGGAAGACTCACAGATAAGTTTGAGTGGGGAATCTATTGAGGATGGGTCTCCACACTCTTATGGATGTACCTCTGAGAGCATGAGCTCGAGAGGTAGGGATAGGAGGGCTGCCCTAGGGAGGATGTTCCATGGAGGAGGAGTCTCGTGAGGAGGATGAGGACTATGTTCCCCGTGGTGGGAGGAGGATTTTGTGGACGAGGACATCCTTGAGGAGGTGCCTCAGAGTCGAGAGGTGCTGATCCCGGCTTCCCTAGAGCCGCAGCCCACAAAGATAGAGCCCCACCACCGAGAGTGGTGCATGATTTTGAGGGCATGATGACTACTATGAGGGCTTTGAAGGAAGGGCAAGATCACTGCTAAGAAGACCGGATGAGAGTGTTTCTAGGAAAAACGATCCGAGAGGCAAGCTACTTTGGAGAATTCCTTCTCGACCGGGCCAGATTTGGATACAACGGCCAATGCCATCTCAAGAGATTTTGGCCGACTTTTGAGGGATGTACACGGTGAACTCGAGGTTCGACTACTACAACTCACGACTCAACGTTAACTCTAGACCTCTGTGAACGGAGTAGTAGTAATCGACGATGACGATGATGATGATCATGAGGACTTAGCTCGCCCACACCAAATTTCTCAATTGCTTCATGTTGTTGATCTTATTATATTTTTTTTTCTTTTCTCGTTCTTTGTACTTTCTCTGTAACTGGACTTATTTGTGAAGTGATGTGTTTTGATGGTGGTTTGTGGTGAATTTGTATGTTTGAATACTTGTATAGTTTAGTTGTTGTGTCTTTTGTTAATTATGATTATTGATATATATATATATATATCTGTTGTATATCAGGTGTTTGTGTGAAAATTTTTGGAAATCTTGTTTTACCATATGTCATTGAAATTTCACAAACTCGTACTCGATGGGTTATGACATCAATTAATTAACCTTTCATTTTCTCTCACGCATGCCATGAATGCAATATCTAAATGCAACCATTTTTATTACTTTCTTTCGTCGGCTTTTATCTCTTTAAAGTTTTTACATTAACCCAATCCCATTTCCTATTATAGATTCTATGGGGTCTAATGGTATTCTGTGAGTGGAATAGAGCATCAGCTCGATACCACCGCTGTCACACCCGCTCACATAGAACCGGATTGGTGACCGTTAACACCGTTAACCCAAACCTACCAGATCATCTCGATACAAGATTCAACCACAAAGATACACACAACTAAGAAAGTGTTCATCGGCTCAATGAAGGCTTAATTTATCTCAGAATATTCCCATTATACTTGATACCCAAATTGTAATACATAGTTATACATGGGCCCACAGCATGATATTTACACAAAATAATAGAATTTACATATCAAGTACACAAAAGGGATCATCAAAACACAAAGGGTACATCTCACTGTATCAAAAGTAGAGCTCACTTAGATCAAAGGTAAAGCTCACTCAGATCAAAAGGTAGAGCTCACAGATCGTAAGAAGAGCTCACGGTATCAACAAGAAAGCACTTGGTATCAAAGTCATGTCCCACAAGATGTACCTCAGACGAGCAACTGCGTCTGCGTTTAATTCCATGGGGACCCACCAATCCTCTTCAAGGAATTCAACCGGGGTCCGACATGCTCTTTCAAAGTTGATGACCAAAAATCATCTAAAAGAGGTGCACACGGATGAGCTCATTAGCTCAAGAAGTGAAAAGAAGGACCACACGCAGCCCACAACAAATCACAACATATGCACTATATGCTATGCAATTCATTTTAATCACTTCCACCTAATCAACATTACTAAGTCTTTGGTTTAGTGCTACTACAACCACAAGGCGCAGATACTCCGGTACCAAATTAACTCCATCCCATGACACGCCTATAGGGCTGCCGAGAAGGCCCACCGTGAGTACTCGTAGTAAAACATGCCACCACCGCTCTCAACATAAAGTAAATGACAAAAATTAAAGGTGCGGACTCAAAGAATTTAAAAGCAAGACGATTGGCCCTCTTGAATATACCACGGGTTGCCGATCGTCCTAATGACCAACCAAGCGATGTCTAACCGCCGAGTGAACCGACAACCGCACCACGCTTCCCCAAATGGTAACCCAACACCTCAACCCTCGCTGGGAAGGGTCATAGCACTGAAAGATGATAATCCTAAACCGCATGCTCCTATATGACATAGTACGATCAGCATAGTGCCACCGCGTCCCATTCCACGCGCCACCAATGCACTCGCTTCAAGCCGACTCACGGAATCTAGTCTATTAATGCATCATGCACAATGATGTCAATATTCATCACATAAGCATATCATCATTTGGCATTAAGAAATAAACACAGCACACATGGCATAAAATATGAGGATGGCTAAGCTACATAACATTTGCATGATGACATGGCTAGTCTAGATACAATTAGATGAATGCCAAATAAGCCTTGAAACAAGGCCAAACGTCCTCTCTCCACTTTCCTGTAGTGTACAAGGACTCACGCTCGGTATGGGTGAGATCCGATGCGAGAAGCGTACGTTTTGGTGAACCTAACATAAGTGAATGGGGTTAGCATTTCACCATTTTGGGATCAAAATTAACATGATCCAATGACAAAATCATGTTTAGAATCCTAAAGAAGGTTGCACGCCTGTTTTGGGTCCGCTCGACGAAAAATCACGCTAGAGCCTCGTGGGTCGGACACCAATTGGCTATGACCCACCACTGCACTCCACCACCATGACCGACGGCAGTGTCACCAATCGGTTGGGCCCGCCGGTTGGGCCTGAGGGTCCTGCTAAGACTGACGAGTAGGTTGGCCCACCGGTCGGCCAAAGTTGGGCTCCGCTTGTTGCCCCGAGGGTCTACCTTCGAGTGTTCTCAAAGTGCCAAATCTTGCCCACTGGCCTTATGGAAAATGTCATTTTCACTAAACCTTCCCTAACCTTTGGAGAATCAAATGGGGCTCTTCTCAACCCATTTTCCACACATTCAAGGTCTCATAAGATGGTTCTAACCTAGATCTAGGTTAGATTTAGGGAATGGAAAGCCATCTTACCTTCTTTGCTCAAGAACTCTTTCAAAACCCCAAAATCACTTCAAATCACCAATGCTTTTGCCAACCTTGTAAACACTTCTTCAAATCCTTCAAAATCAACACATAGATCATCTATTAAACCTTAGATTCATCATCTCAAGGGGGATTTACAAGACCTCAAGAAACTCTACCCAAATCAAGGGTTTTACTTGGGTATGGTAAAAGTTTAAGGAATCTAGCCTTTGCTCACCTCTAAACGTAGATCTCGTGTTGGAGATCACTCTTCCAGCGCTGAATGGGAAGATCAACCTTGCCGCGCTTGAAATCCATCTCTTCTTCCTCTTTCTTCCCTTTTCCTCTCTTTCCTTCTTTCTCTCTCCTCTTACTCTTCTCACCAAACGCCTCGAGTGTCATAAATGAGAAAATGAAAACATAATAATAGCTATTTACACTTTTTAAAATAACTAGTAACTACATGGTGGGTCACTCAGTGGGCGGATGCGCCCACCGTGACCGCCCACCGAGGGCCAAAATTGGCCAACAAGGAGATTTTGATGGAATTGACTATCGCACGAATCTCACTCTCAAGATAAGGTATATTATACGATCCACTTTAAGATACGGCTACATACCGCTTTATCCGTACATGGCCTTATGATACGGCATGTACACGGCTTGGGTACACCCGCCTCTCCGGCATCGACTGACTTGTCCGCCAAAGTGTTCAAAGTCACCTTGCCATCATGGTCCATAAGGAACCCACCTTAACCCTCTCCTGCTCAGTCCCGATGGTTTAACCGGATCAACCGTAATCGCACCGGTTTAAGAAGTAGGTATTACACTGGGTTTCCAGTTTCCTTCATTATTGGGGTCACAAGAAGGAAACCACTAGTGGGCCCCACATATGATTAGGGGTTCTTGGCAGCCCATTCAAGATCACAGAACCCAAAGGCTCTCTCCTCCATTTCCCATAGGCCCCATTTTATTTGAAATCTTGAGTACACCGTTCCCAACATAGGGTTCAAGGCATGCCACTCAGCCATACAAAGAAAGATGGCCACCGAACCCAAACCGCAAGTTACTAGGTAGAAACCGATCGTTGGTCGGACCCGTTAGTTCTCAGCCATACATAATCCAATTCCGCCTCTTGTCAGACTGTGTTACCTTGATGTCGTGGATCAAATTGGGTCAATTCTTCATTTTGAATTGCTACTACTCACCATAGGTTAGTAGAGAAGCTGTTAGATATCAAATTTACCGATTTCTAGGTTCCAATTAACTGAGCCTAACTTAGATATTCCATGTCTACAGAAATTTCAAAAAATTTACACAGTTTTGATGAATTCTGTGGAATTGATCCATCTTCCCCTAAACTAATCACCTAACTAGGGTTAGATTAATAGTGTTATGGTAATGAAATCTGTATTCTAACCTCAGTCAAGCTTGACAATGAGTTTTAAGAAGAATTTCAAATTAATTCTTATAAATTTCAAGTTCTGAAATTGAATAAAATTCTACTCATAGGTTTTAGCAGAATTTCCCTATTTAATTAACCTTATTCCAACTCTGATTGTACAGAATTTCACTTAGGTATTGAAGATCATATGTTCTAGGGTTCATAGGATAAATCTCAACAAGTTGGGTCCTTGAACCTCTCCGGTTGGGGTTTTCCTACTAGACAGCAATACCCTGCACATGGATTCCCCGGTTGTCTCCAATTGAAAAACCCTAACCCTAGCTACCCAATTCATATAAAATTACCTATCTAATCCTACTACTGTATGAGTTCACTCACCGGGTGTAGAACCGATCCAATAAATAGCTTGAGGTGAGTGAGTTCCTCCTCACTTCTCTTTCTTCCTCTTTTTCCTTCTCTTTTCTTCTTCTTCTTCTTTCTCCTCTCTTCTTCTTACTGTTACAACAGCAAATGATTAGGGTGATTCTCAGCCCTAATACTCTTATTATAGGACAGCCCAAACAGACCTAAGGGACTTTTTGGCTGGACCCTTATTAATCCTTATATATATAACCTAATTAACCTATTATGTAAGTAATTCATAAATTTAATTTCCCCTTTTTATTTAGGGTAATTTATAGCGCCACCCTCATGTAATGCCACAATTGAAGAAACACCCTTGCATAATACCAAATTATACTGCACTCTTGCCAGCATCATCAAGTAAATGAGGAGTTAAATGCTCTGTACCCTTTTGACTAAAACACATGTCTAATTGGACTTTTACCCAGCTCCCTCTTCTTCATTCATCAATGTAACCGAGGGCATGAGAACGAGCTCAATTGGTGGCCACCGAATCGGTGATGGAATTTGCTCAGATCGCCGCTTACTCAGGGATCCCGCCATCTAATCGGTGATGCTCCAAGCCTCCAAGCCTCCAAGCCATTTTCTCCGCCTCCAAGCCTCCAACGAGCAATCATCTTCCTAAATCTAAAAAGAAAATCTTTAGAGCGCCTGGTTTGAGTGGTTTCAAGCTTTTACCAGAAAAAAGTGGTTTCATTAGAGGGTTTTACCAAAGAAAAAGGCACATCGCCTTCATTGTGAAGAGACCACAAGAGTCGCTGGACAGCTTATACGCTAAAAGTTAGCTCACTCCTCTCCTCTTCTTTATCATTTTTCCATTAACAAAGCTCATTCCACTACCTATCCCTTTAAACTCATCATCGATCAAATCCTCTCTCTCTAACCACATTCGCATCTTCCACTGCTTGAATTCTCATATTTAATTTCAAATAAATGAACCCAAAAAGATGAAAGATAGAACAAACCAGAGATGATCGTTAACTATAACTAAAGAACAAATTTATGAAAACCTCAATAAGGCAAAATTGAGAAAAAACGAATGAAATGAAACTGAATTTGAATGCGATCTAGACAATTCAAAAGGAGAACAAAAGGAGAATTCAAAATGATTTCTCCAATTACAAATAAAAAAGAATTAGTCACCGCCAATTGCCCCACGACCCAACTTCTTCCCCAACTTCGCTTTTTCGCTTTGGTTGTAGACACCTTAATTTCCCCTTCTTCCCTTCCTCCTTCCAACGCTCCTTTCTCTCTTGCTTTCACCCCCGATCAATGCCTGAAAAACGCAGAGAAGGGGTTTTTACTATTTAGGTGAAAGATGAAGCTTTCATTGTTGCAAAAAAAAGAACGCAAAACCCC
>JAJSZK010000685.1:0-15828 GCA_022985045.1 Macadamia tetraphylla | reverse complement strand
TCGATGATTTCCTTTATTCGATTCAGAGGGCCCCATAATATTTTCATGTAATGCTACTTTAACATCAAGGTCTGCAATCTCCTATGTCTTATTTGTTTTAAATTTTAGGGAACGAGGTAAGAATGTTTGTCTCTCACATGATGAAATTTTGCTATCCTAATTCCTGACTTGATTTAGGCATAGAAATATAAGAATTTTCTTTTCTGGATTTGTTTTGGTAGAAAGGGGTATTTCTTTTTCAGATAGGAAGTAAATTTCATTTGGATTGTTAATATTTGGCTTTAGCATCTAACTTGGAGGCCTGATGTGCGGTAGAGTCACTTTGGAAATTGAAAGACTGAATTCTCTGTTTGAAGTTCTCCACACACAATTTGTGTTGATAGAGATTGAATTAATATAATAATCATCTCATCAGTTGCAAACAGTTGTTTTGTTAAGTTGATAGATGCAACAACGTTATGTAACAATTGGCGATAAGGCTCCCTAATAGCAAGGTTGGTTGAATTAGAGTTTGTGGGGCTCTCTTGACCCGCGACCATCGTGGACTCCTCTCTCTCTCCCTCTCCCTCTTAATAGATAACAAATATGCCACAATACTCTCAAGTTATTTCTCTACTTCGTTACTGCTTTTTTTGAAAGAATATCAGCTTAGTCTCTCAAAGGGTGTCTCCGCCTCTGTGCGTGTATCTCTCTCTGCCTCTGTGCGTGTTTTTCCTCCATTTCCTCCTTCTTCATTGACCTGAGTCTTCTTGGTTTCAACTTGTCTTCTTGTTTCTTTGTCTGCTTCTACCATTTTAACCTCCCTTCTTGGTCTTTGTCGTTTTGATTGCTTTATCCATGGATGGAAACCCAAATCAACAACACAACCAATCCCAGGACCACAAATCTCAGACAAACCTAGCCTTACATATCAACCACCAAACTCCTCTACTGCCACCCCACACAAATTCAACAATTCCCTCCTCTTCCACCCATCAATCTTCAGTGCCTGCATCACCTCTACGGACTGAGAATACTCATCATTTACCCAATGATACTCCTTTAGAGGATGATGGTGATGATGCCTTTTCTATTGAGGATGACCTCGATGACATCTTAACCCATAAGTGGGAACTCAGCCTAGTCGGCAAAGTTCTTTTGTGTAAACCTTATCGTAGGCAAGCAATTATAGAGGCATTGCCAAGGGCTTGAATCGACGTTTCAAAGGAGATTTCACGATGCAAGATGATCGATATCTCTTTCAGTTCCATCATCAACTTGACTATAAGAATGTGTTGGAGGAGGGCCCTTGGGCAGTTGGTGGGAACTTATTGATACTGGAAAAATGGAGATAGGAGGAAGATTGGTCGTTTAACAGGACTGAATTCTGGATTCAGATACATGATGTTTCTCAGGAACTGTTTCATTTGGACCTGGCAGCACAGATGGCTGCAAAGGTTGGGAACCCACAACAGGTCACTCTATTCCAAGGCGTCCAGTTTGGGCTACGTATGAGGTTCATACGATGCAAAGCTACTATTGACATTGCTAAACCACTACGTATCTCCATTCCTATTAAGAGAAAGTCCCCTATTCACACCTTAGCTTCGGTTAAATATGAGCGGCTTCCTAATTTTTGTTACTATTGTGAAATGCTAGACCATGAGGTCAAGCATTATGTGGGTTTTTTTGATGCTGAGACTTCCCACTCAAAGGAACATGGTTGTCCCAAGGCCTCTCTTTGTCTGAATTTTCCCAGCTTCCAGGTTGGTCAACATATTCGAGCAGCGGTGCCAGATACTCGTCAACTAGAGAAAATGCCTTCAAAGGTTCTGTCCAATGAAAATTTGCTGCAACAAGCTCTGGAAAGGAATAATTACCCCAAAATCAGCAAGCTGTTTTACCATTTGCAAGGCCATAAACTCCATTGGCGGGACGAGTTGGGAGCGAATCGATCACAGGAGAGAGATGCTCCACTGTCAATTCATACACTAGCAGTTGTAACTGCTTCTCCATGTGGATACCCTGGGGTGGGTCCAGGTAACTCTATAACTACCCCATTATCTACTCCATTCTCCAATGATCCTTCATCACCTCAAGACCCCACTAACCTCTCCCAACAGAGAAGTGGTTTCCAGTGCCTATCTACTATGAAATTACCACCTCATATGCGTGACCATCCGCTCCTAAATTCCCCTAACGTTTCTAACCTTTTGGTCAACCTACTTCCCCATTAATCAGTGGTTTCTCTATCTCACTCTCAAGTTGTTTCATTGCCATCATCTACCCCTAACTGACCCCTTTCATTATGCCATGAATCTCTCCCATCTACCTTTGCCTCAGATCCAAACCTTATTCAAAACCATATAGCCATTACCCAACCCACTAATCAAAACCTGCCACCTCATCTTAAAAGTCCAATGGATACAACTGAATCTGAATGTGTCGCCTCTTTAGGCTATGTCACGAACCCTACTCATCTTTCAACCCAAACCTATGAGCCAACTAAAGAGAAGCAGAAGCGACCATGGCTGGAAAGTTCTAATGATTATGAGTATATGTCGATTAATTTTGATTCAATGGAGCATTTAAATGCTACACCCGTGGAGGCTGGATAGGCGCAGCTCCACGGGAGCCAATGAGAATCCTCACTTGGAATTGTCGGGGTTTGGGGAGGACCACGACAATTCGCAATTTACATCACCTCTCCCGTATGGATAAACCTGATATTATTTTCCTCATTGAGACTAAATGCAAGAAGGATAGGGTGGAGTATCTAAGACGACGTCTGCATATGGATTCTTCTTTCTCAATTGATTCAGATGGACTGGCTGGGGGTTTGGCATTGTTATGGCAGCAGCATATTAAGATTAATATTCTGTATTCGAATCATCATGTTATTGATTCCAATGTTACAATGGAGAGTGGGTATTCTTTCTTTATGACATCTATATATGGTGACCCTATCAAAGCCAGACGACATCAGGTATGGGATCAAATCTTTCAAATTGGATTGGGTAGAACCTTGGATTGGATCTGCTATGGGACTTTAACTCTTATTTGGCTTGGCATGAGAAAGATGGAGGAAACTCTACAAGGTCAAGAGATACTGCCCAATTCTTTCAATTGCTAGACTCATGTGCATTGATGGATTTGAGATCACATGGACGAACCTTTACATGGAGTAATAAATGTAAGGGGGCTGCGAATATTCGAGTTAAGCTGGATCGAGCTCTCTCGAATGAAGCATGGAAAATTTCTTTCCCAAATGCTACCCCGTTAAGTCCTTTGAATTCAGTTCTTTCACCTCTCCTAATAGATACTAATGGAGGCAAATTTAAAGGGAACATGCCATTTAGGTTTGAGTCCATGTGGTTTCGCCATCCTTCATTTAAACAGACAACTAAAGAGGCTTGGTCTTCTCATACTGCTAGGGAGGGAGTTCCTGTGTTATATCAGAAGATGCATAACTGTAATCCTGTCTTTCAACGATGGAATAAGGAGGTTTTTGGCAATGTTCAAACAAAAATAAAAACCCAGTAGGCAAGAATTGTTACTTCCTCAAGGAGACCAGGTGATGATACAGGGAAAAGGAAGATGAACTTTCAAGATTTCTAAATGAGGAATTGGAAAAGGAGGAGGAAATGTGGAGCGAAGTCCAAAATCTCTTGGTTACTGAAGGCACCAAAACACAAGATTTTTCCATATGTCAACTATTCAGAGATGGAACCAGAATAGAATTATTTGCCTACAGTGTGCTGATGGTACATGGACTGAATCGAAATAAGAGGTCTACAAGGAGATGCATTCTTATTATACCCAGATCTATCGCTCTGAAGGTATTGATGATGCGGCACTTCATTCTGTCTTGGTTGCTGTCCAACTGCAGGTAACTGATGATATGAATGCACGTTTATGTGCTCCTCCCACTGTGGATGAGATAGACTTGGCCCTTAATGCTATGGCACCCCTTAAAGCTCCAGGACCCAATAGTCTTCCCCAAGCCTTTTTTCAAAAATATTGGGACTTTACCTAAGGGGGTATCTTCTCTTTTGTATTTGGATTTTTTGATACTGGGCCACTCCCTAGAGATTGTAACGCTACATTACTTTGTCTTGTTCCCAAAACTGCTAATCCTGAGAGTGCAGATCAATATAAACCTATATCATTGTGTGTAGTGGCGGTTAAGATCATTGCAAAGATAATGGCTAACAGGTTGAAGGAGGTGATGGATCTTATTATCTCACTTGCGTAGTCGGATTTCATCCCAGGAAGATCTATCTCAGATAATATTTATGCTACTCATGAGCTGTTCAACTACATCAACCATAAGAAGAAAGGAAAACAACACTTTGCGGTGCTAAAGTTGGATATGCGCAAGACATATGATAGGGTGGAATGGGAATTTATTGATAAACTTCTCCATCAATTTGGTTTTTCTTCTCAGTGGGTTGATATGGTGATGGTGTGCCTAAGGTCAGTGACTTATAACCTGGTTATTAATGGTGGAATTCAAGATAGTATTACTCCTACGAGGGGAATATGCCAAGGTGACCCACTGTCCCCAGTTCTATTTATAATTTGCTCACAGGGCCTAAGTAGTGTCATCTCCCTATCTGAAGATGTTGGTCAAATCAAAGGCGCGTCAGGAATCGAACAGATGCTATCTCCCACCTTCTTTTTGCGAATGACTCGTTATTTTCAGAATTGAAGTTGAATGAAATGTGCCATTTAAAAGATTTTTTGGATATGTATTGTAAAGCTAGTGGTCAGGCCATTAACTTAAAGAAGTCGACCCTCTCTTTTAGTCCTAATGTACCAATGCGGTTCAGGTGCTAGTTCTCAAGACTCCTTAAGGTTCCTTATGGGGCTAGTCCGGCCAAGTATTTAGGACTACCAACAGCTTTTGGGTTATCAAAAGCTCAGTTGTTCAATGATATATCTGATAAGGAAGGGAGGAAATTAAGTGGGTGGAAACATAGACTGCTTTCTCATGTGGAAAAGGAAACCCTTCTCAAGTTAGTTGCTTTCTCATTATATATTATGCTTGCTCGCACTTCAAACTTCCAATGTCTCATCATAATCACCTAAAAAAGGCAACTATGTGTTTTTTTTTGGGGAGATGGGACAGAGAAGTGGAAGATACATTGATTTCTGGATGCGACTATGTCAATCCAAAGAGAGGGGAGACTTGGGGTTTAGAGATCTAGCTCTGCACAATAAGGCATTACTTTCTAAGGTGGCGTGGAAAATCTGGAGTCAACCAAACTCCATAAGGGTGTGATTTATGAAGACTATATACTTTCCTAATAAGGAGTTCCTAGAGGCGTCATTGGGGGCCAATCCGTCGTCGGCATGGAGAAGTATAATCGAAGGTCTCTCTGTTCTTAAGGCAGGCCTAATATGGAAGGAGGGTAATGGAGAGAAAGTACAAATCTAGTCGGATAACTGAGTGCCGTCTTAATTAACTTGGAAGATACAATTTCAACCTTTGGAATCGTGTCCTTTCCATACGATCGACCTTTCGAACCCGGAGAATAGAAGGTGGAGGGTGGATTTAATTGATCGGTTTTTTCATCAACTGATGCAGCAGCCATTTATAAGATACCCCTTGGTTTATTTGAAAAAGTGGATCAGATGGTATGGGGAGCTTCCAAATATGGGGTGTTCTCTGTTAAGAGTGCATATCACCTTTTATGCAATAAATGGCTCGACCAGGAAAAATTACGACCTTCAACAACTAAAATTCACTGCTAGGAGGAAGTATCTACAACTGTTTGGAAAGGAATTTGGAAGTGTAATACCCTTCCAAAAATTAAGCACTTTCTATAGAGGACAAGCGCAGGAGGTCTTGCATCAACCACTGCTCTTCATCAAAGACATATCCCAATTGACTCTTCTTGCCAGCGATGTGGAGAACAAGTGGAGACTAATGATCATATCTTGTTAAACTGTACGTTTGCAAAGGCATTTTGGTTTGGTTGTTAGCTTTCTTATCAGGTTCCAGTTGAAGAGGAGGTTAAAGTTCACCTTTAGGTTCAAGAGTGGTCGCACTTTGCAGGTAGAGGTAAGGAGGCTGCTAGAAATTCTGCCTCTTTATGTTCTTTTATTTGCTGGTATTTGTGGACTGCTAGGAATGATCTTATCTTCTCAAGAAAAGTGTGGACACCACAGGAAATGATATTGGCTAAGCAGAAAGCATGTTCAGAATTTCTATCGGAAGGAAGGGTGGAGTTCATTCTGCTAATTCATCTGTTGTTGCTGGTCCAATAGGTTGGTCCGCTCCATCTCGTGGCTATCTTAAATTGAACTGTGATGCATCTCGTAGCAGTAATGGAGTTCGGAGCAGAGTGGGTTTCCTAATAAGAGATTATTTAGGAAATCCTCGGGTGGCTGTGTCTGATCCTAAATAATTTAATGAGATTTCAGTAGGAGAGACGATAGCTATACGAGAGGGTCTTTTGGAAGCCCTGGCCTATGGGATAGATAAGCTGTTGGTGGAGAGCGACAATCAAGAGATTATTTCCTACCCTAGGTCGCTTGCAAAAGAGTCCACACTTCTTGTAAGACCTATTATTGAGGATATTAGGCATGTGGATACTTATTTAGAAGAATGTAATTTTGTTTTTATTCCAAGGGCTGCTAAATCTGTTGCAGATTCCCTTGTCAGGAGGGCTTTGTCCATTACGGATAGGACAGTTTGGCCCAATTCCAATCCCTGTTTATCTGTTGATTATATCACAGTGGATAGGTGTGTAATCCGTAGTACTGAATAGAGAAGTACTTCATACCAAAAAAAAAAAAAAAGAAAGACTATGTATCACATTCATGGCCATAGACCCAAGATTGGAATCTGTTAGACATTTGGCATTGGCGTCATGGTAATGGTTGCATTTGTAAGTGGTATGATGTGTGGCATTGTTGTCATTGTTGGCAACATAGCATGTGCTATGGTTTGGTTGAATAGCGTATTTGTAAGGCCAAGGGCCATAAGAAGTGTGCGTGCAATGGTTCTTTTATCAGACACTTGGTGAAGTCCTTGGGACTTAGTTATTTTATTTTTTTGCTAGATTTGAAGAAGGCTTCTGTCACTATATACTTGCCAAGGTTTCAATGGCCCAATTACTTAACAGTTTTAGGGGTTTGTGTGATTTATTGCAAATCAGCAGGGCCTCATTGTTAATACCTATTTACGGAGGTCTATTCATAATATGTTAGAAGTGTTCATGGCTGTTAGATGGGCAGCCAACTTTAGAAACTTCGATTTGAGTGCTAGAATTATGTCACATGGAAATACATGTTGTTAAGTAGTGACATGTGAACTGTCATTAAAAGCAATTAAGAGCCCTATTATATCCATACAACAAAATAAAAGTGACCATCATGCCCCTGTTCAAATTTTGGGCATAACTTCTTCATTTTAGAGTCAAATTGAGTGATTCAAATTGGGGATTTCTCACAAGAACGTGAAGAATAGACTGGGAGTGAAAGTGAGATATGAATCTATCTACTCAGCCCATATTTTGAAGGTGAAGCTAAGTTTATGCATTAAGGACATTGGAGATTGCCTTAATCATTTCAACATGGATCTTTGGGTGCTTTGAATCTATATTGGATGGAGAAATGGTGTTGATGGTGGGTTTGCTCAAGTGACTTTCTCACTTAGGTAAATTTTCTAAATCTCCATTTGCTTTTTGCTATTGCAAGTTGAATAGAGTTGTATGCTTAGCCTTGGATATGATTGTATTGGGGTTTTGAATTTTATTATTTGAAATTTCTTGTAAGGGACTTGTGAGTGGGTGCTAATAAGGTGTTTGTTGAAATGGCTTGTACTATCTAGGGATCCACAGTTATAGTTGTGAGTGTGGGTTGTAGCCCCGGTTTTACATTATCAAAAACCAAACCAAGAGAAGCATATCGGATAATAAACGAAACCCATTTATGGGTATTGCTCTATGGAGTAAGCACATTGTCGAATCACATAAAACTTCGTGTTGTGATTGTGTGTGCTTATTGTCTGGATAGAAGTGGTATGATTTATTTTACAAAGTGTGGGTGTACACTCCTGGTAGGCTTGACCATCTCTGATTGTAGGAGGGAGTGGACACAAACTATAGTTGGTAAAATCGGGACTACCCCAGCCAATAGTGTATATACGTGCACATTTGTTTTAGTGCTCGCAGTGCAGTGGGGTTTGTTAAGGTAATATTTTGGAGAAATATTAGTGCCTACTGATTCACCTCTCTCTCAATAGTGAAGCCGGTTCATCAGAATCTTCAATCTCATTCATCGGTTCCATCTCCTCCTACCTCATGTGACATGGGGCCAGTTACATGGACGACAAGGGTTAGTAGGTTAAACCCACATGGTGCATGATTGTCGTCGGTACTCCGCCTATATGTGTGATAACATAATGTGTACCATCATACTAAAATCCTCATTGTTACACTCTTTTCACTCATTTATATATTTTTTTAGGCTTTCTCAATTTCTGAAACAAGGATCCGATTTTATTTGGAGTGATAGAGGTTAAGTCTATTGGAAGATCAAATCTGAGATATATAAAGATTCTTGACTAGCTGACTCTCTACAAACTTTCTCTTTCTTTTAGATATAGAACGTTCTAAAGGAAAGATTTTAGACAATGTGAGTAAAGGAAGCCAAATAAGGAAGGAATCATGGAAAATCTAGGACAAGGACTAACATAATGACAATGCCTTTGGTTTTCTCATCTCCTAGACTATACGACTCATATATTTTAGGTATCCGTATCAATATCAGCCCATAAATTTTTCGTTTTAATTGTCATTATATTATTGTTTGAGATCTTATTGAGTGTCCTTTACAATGTTACCAAGCTCATGTTAATAACAACCATTAGAGTTGCAACATCTTTAGTCTAGTCTTTAACCACTTTGATTACTCTCAATACTGTAACAAAATCTAAGGATTCCTTTTTTATTTTGATGAAAAATGAGAAGAATTCTTTTGTTAAAGAATTAGATGGGATCTGAAGAATTAATCATTTTCTATTCTTATGTTATTCTGTTGCAGGTGGGTACAGTTTTGTGGTGGAATCTAACTTGCATCTCAATCAACTTGCCTTAACTTGGGGTGAATAATGCAAATACAGAATCTGTTACACCCGTGCCCTAACTCGGTCTAATTTGAACTGTTGTGATAGGTCTCGAATCGAAGATCGAAAGCATAATTGGGTTTTGGCTCACGGCCACCCATTGCCAAAGGGGGAGAGATGACTCCAAGTGTTCATGCATCGTGTGCCAGTCTAACTAGAGGGGGTTCGTAGATTCCGACCCCAGATGGTAAGTGACCTGACTCCTCACACATAAATCTCGGCATGTACCAAAATTACTGAAAGACCACGAGCACGGCCAAGGGTAACTAACCATGCAAGACCATTTGGTGGACAACAAGTAGTCAAGACAGCAAGCTATCTTGACCATCGGAAATAAGCCACCGAAAGCACTGGGCCTAAATCCAATGGCTTGTTTTTGGTGAGCCAAATAGGCTACTGTCAAGGTTCCGATGCCCGTGGGCCCCGCCACTCGCATTGTAGACAGTCTCGGATGATCCCAAATCATCCTCCACATCTTCCTCGTGACATGAGCAAATTACTGACTTAAGTAGTCGGCTACCCGGGCTCCGAAAGGAGTATTAACCCGATCGGTTTGAATAGCCACCCAAACTAAGGTCCAACTTAACACATAAGAAGGAAATGAGGATTTCATTTCCTCATTTCCTTTGTGCTCAATGTAGGAGAGGAGAGAAAGAGGAGAGGAAGGAAGAAGAAGAGGAAGAAGAGGAAGAAGAGGGGGAAGACTTACCTTGGTGCGGCTACCACCTAGTTGTCAGAATCTGTCCTGGAGGTAAGTGTAATCGTTCCTATTACCCTCACTCTTCATTTTGACCTAGGCTAAGCTAATATGGTTCTGATCTTAGTGCAAAAACCCTCTTGAGGTCGGGAATGCATGTTCCACATCCCCGATGCGTTGCCAAGCTCAAACCAAGCCCGGAGAGCTCCGGCAATAAGTATTACCAAATGACCAACTAGGGTTTCGATCATTTGATCAACGTATCTTCCAAATGGCTCAATGGAATCGATATTTTATTGGCTTAGAATGATGCTAGGAACATTCCCTACAAACTCCACTGAACAAATCTCAGCAATTGGACCTGAGCCGAAGAGCCCCAATTCGAGCTGGGCAGTTCTGTACTGCCATCGGAAGCAAGCCATCGAAACACTGGACCTACTTCCAGTGGGTTGTTTCTGGTGAACCACAAAGGTCAATGAGATCTCTACCACCACCACTAGAAATAAGACTGATATTTCTGGTGGAAAAACCCTGTTTCCGATGACATTACTGTCTCTAGGAAACCTTGTCTGTACCTTTTGGAAGTGACCCAAGTGGGCCACTCGATCTTTCTGACACGTATTGATGTACGATTACCCTTGTGTCTAGGACAGTGATGCACATAGCCTGGAGATCGAAACTGAGCTGATTAATTGGTGGCCTTATATGAACCCTAACACACACAGAGATAAACAAGGTGAGGGATGGTTGCTTTATGTTTTTGTGATTGTTTATTATTATAGAACTGCTCACATGTGTAGAATTTCATATTTAATTATACTGTTCATATGATGATGATGTTCAATCATAGGTTACATTTTATGATTATGATATAAATTGTTATGGATATGTATGACGGGATTCGGTGTGGCCGAGGTGGTACCGGTATCGTGATCACCGTGTGATTGTTGTATGTATAAGACGAAATCCGACATGACCGAGGTGGTACCGGTGCCATGATTTCCATATGCTTATTGCATTTATGCATTGATTATGTGCATTAGAGTTAGTTGTAGTCACATATTACACTTTATGGCAATGTGTTACCGGTATTGTGTGCTCGGGACTACATTTGGAAATGGATACGCTTCATAGCCTACGATTGGTACCGGTGTTACGTAGTCCATACTCAACTATTATATACATGTTCGATTAGGTAAATGGTCTCAGATTTTACTTTGTGGCCAATGTGTTATCGGTATCATGTACCCAGGACTGTAATTGGAGATGGATTACACTTTGTGGCCGATGTATTATTGGTATCATGTAATTCATACTAACCCTTGCCAACAGGGGGTAAGGTGTTGGATAATCCATTGTGGTATGTTCGATGTTCCTTTCTGGAATGCCACACCCGTGGTACGATATGATTGTTGTCGGAGGTGGGAACTTGTCAGGCATGGCCGATGATTGGTACCGGTTCCATGACAGCTAGGAGGGGGTTATCAAGGGTTTGCTGGGTGACCCATGGATGCATATGGGGACCGGCAGGCTTCTATTCACTACTAGGATTTGTATCCCTACGTAGTCGATGGCAGTTCCGAGACGAGGGATACAACTTAATGTGCCGTAATAGTATTTACCAGGCTTAGTTTGTATTGTTAGGTGGATAGTAAAATAAATGAACTGCATCACGAGCATCATGGACTATGTATTTAATTTTCGCTATCATGCATCATATATTATTACTGCGACTGTTGTTTGGATATGCTTGACCCCACCCCTCACTGAGCGAGTTGGAAAGCTCACCCCACATATACACACTTTTTAGATGATGATGCAGGTACGGTCGTGGCCATGGCTAGTGATTCTCTTTCCTCTAGACCTGAGTATAGAGTGAGCAACTGATGGATGCCAGACGCAGAGGAGCATCGCCAGGACTGTGCTTGTGACTTTTGTGCATATGCGGCTTCATGAGATGTTCGACGTATTTTTGATTATTTTGATACAGGTCTGTAGATATTATGTTTTTAAATTTGATATGTGTAAGTCTTGAAAGATTGTAAACAGAATAACTCAATTATTGATATTATGTTATCATTAGATATTTTTCCATTTATTTTGGTGATTCTGCTATTATACTCTGATTCCGTTGCTTTTAGTTGGTTGTGATTTGAGATTGTGAAATGTTAAGGTACTGCTATCAGATATCCTAGTAGGTTTGTAAGACAAGTATGTGTCCTACTCACACCACCAGTATTCCTAAGGGTATGTTGAGTTTACTTGAAGTGGGGTGTGACAGAATCAACTGGACCAAATGTAAGGCTATTGGTCACCATTGTAGTTGACTACGTGCTAGGGGGACTATCCCTCATGTCTACTCTTGCAGTTGGGCAGCTTGCTAAGAGCCACATGAAGTACAATAGATCAAGCAAAGTCATCTCCAAATCTTCCTTTTAATACAAGGAGGAAAGGACGCGATCATGCCGACAAGAACCCACAGATCAAATGATGTAAAGTGGGAGATCTCAAAAGATAAAAATTATGCATGTAAAAATGTGTTGTGGAATTTTCTTGAAGGTTTTAGCCATCCTATTTGTACTTTTTTATTGTATTTTTGGAAAGACAAAAATCTTCAATTAATTATGATTGTAGTATCGTTTGGGAGCTAATTGAGTGACCTTTGCAATGTTACCAACCTCCTGCAATTTAGAGCTTCATAGAAAATTTATGAATAAAATTAATTAAGAGTTGTCAGGAAATTTTGAGATATGTTTCAGATATTTCCTTTCCCTGTGTCGTATCTTTAAAACGCTCCTTCTCAGATTGACATTAGTGAAGACAACAAGAAGTTGATAAATTAGTATATTTATTAACTATATATTGTTTTATTTAGATTGGCTCCCATTTAGGTCCATTTTTTAGGGTTCGTTCCTTTCTATGTAATAATTAGTTGGAGAAATATTGCTAATTGATATATGATTTTCCTCTTAGTCCTTTTTTTGTGATGCACAAGTTTACTATCTTGGATATGGTCTTTCTTTTTTCGGTAATGAAAAAAGGGTGCTCTGTGGTAGTGATCATAAACCCCAGGACAAGCTCTCCTACGGCAAGCAGAGAAATATTGCTAATTGATATATGATTTTCCTCTTTGTCCTTTTTTTGTCATGCACAAGTTTACTATCTCGGATATGGTCTTTTTTTTTGTAATGAAAAAAGGGTGCTCTGTGGTAGTGATCATAGACCCCAGGACAAGCTTTCCTACGGCAAGCAGTGCTTTCGCAGGATCAATGGGCGACAGTGGGGCATGCCAAGACTCGAACCCACAACCAGCCGACTCGAGTGGTGATGGATTGAGGGCATTCTCGGATATGGTCATGTGCATACTATTTGGAGGGGCATACACGTGCCTATCAAAATGATCCAAACAAGTAATAAGACAACGATCATTGTGGAGTGGTTGAAGTATGCAAGTCATGTTTCTTTTTTCTTTTTGGATAATCTTATATGACTAGCTATTAGTCTATGAAGACAAAGCAACTGGGCTATCAACATTAACAACTATAATTCATTCTTCTTTTTGTTTTGCTATATGTGACGCACTCTCTGAAAAGAGAACTTTGTAGTAGCTTTGGCTTTACAATGTTACCGAACCCAGGTTTTTCTCCCTTACATAGGTACATGTTACACTGGACTAATTCCAATGTTTAAAGTGTGAAGTAAATTGGAAAATCTATCATAACTTAAAAGTCCAATCATCTTGTGAGTTCATTACAGTGTGATGATCCCAGTGCTACCTTATAAGTTTTCTCTTGAAGAAAAAAAAATTTACGCTGGGCATACTTATCTAATTTGTATCTAATTCAAGAAAATGTTTCTATAGTTACAATGGTATACTTGTGAACTCTCTTGAAGCCACGGGTGTTTTGTCATGGTAAATATGTTGTTTTACTACTTACTGTTTTAGTTTACATTTTTTTAATCATGGACAATATTATTGCCTTTATTTTGTTTCTTCATCATCATCATTGTGGTCACTTATGATTTAAAATTCAGGATCCAAGGATCAATTAAGACTCCACCATTCCCAAGTTGACTTGGCTATCTCGACCAATCATGATTGAGTTTGGGATTAACAGATGGTGGCAGACCTGGTGAGCTAAAATTTGTGGGGGTTCGAGTGTATCCCCTTCGATGGCAGAAGGCCATCCAAAGGTCTTAGATTATCAGGTGGCTTTGCAGCCAAGTTTCCTTGATAATCTTTGATTGCTTGTCCAAGGAAGTGTGTATAGCATCCTACCTCTTCAGTAAAGAGGTTGTACGGTTAGTTAACAAGTCGGGACCTTATTCACTTGCTGTCACTCTAGAATAGCATTAACCATTGGTCTATAAAAATCTTGTAATTTGTCTATCATCATTTAAAATTTAAAATTATTATTTAATAATCATCTTAAATTACTAATTGCTTTGATGGAATATGATATATGATTAAAATAGATTTGGTTTGATGTAGATATTTTGTTCTCACTCTCTCTCTCTCTCACACACACACACACAAGACATGCACATATAGCCACACGTGCATTTGCACAAATGCATATGTACTTTAACTAGTGTATATATATATCATACTACTATTAAAAGTATGTACTTCACTTCTTTGGTATACTTTTTTTAAAAAGATAAAAGACCATTGCATCTACAAGAAAACTTTCTTAATGACCAAAAACCCTTCCAAATGGAGGAGGAAAAAAAAACGTGGGCACATAATAACTCTTCCCCTTTATTTCAAATAACTCTTTTCATAAACTTGGGCACATAATAACGCACAAATCACACTACTATTAAAAGTATGTACTTCACTTCTTTGGTATACTTTGTTAAAAAGACAAAAAGACAGTTGACATCTACAAAAAAATTATATTTTACTATTAAAAGCATGTACTTCACTTTTATAGTATACTTTTTTAAAAAGACAAAAAGACCATTGGCATCTACAAAAAAACTTTCTAAATGACCAAAAACTCAATTGAGGAGAAAAAAAAAAACATGGGCACATAATTACTCTTCCCCCTTTATTTCAAATAGCTCTTTCTATAAACTTGGGCACATACATAATAATGCACAAATCAAGTACGTACTTTACTTCTTTGGTATACTTTTTTAAAAAGACATAACGACCATTGGCATCTATAAAAAAACTTTCTAAACGACCAAAAACCCTCTCCAAATGGAGGAGAAAAAAAAAAAAGCATGGGCACATAATAACTCTTCCCCCTTTATTTCAAATAATTTTTCCATAAACTTGGGCACATAATAACGCACAAAAGGGGAAAGTTTTAAAAAATCCGCATAACTTTATTTTAAATAACTCTTTCCATAAACGTGGCAACATAATAATGCACAAAAGGGGGGAGTTGTAAAAACTTCCTAATAATTAAGAATCAAATCATGGGACCATTATTTGGGGATTGGGAAATAAAAAGGACTATTATGAAAGTCTGAATCTCGCTTGCCATCTCACCTCATGGTTACCATATCATAGCTTTATTTTCAGAAAAAGACAAAAAGACCATTGTCATCTACAATTATTTTTTTTAAATGACTAAAACCCCCTCCAAATTGAGGAGAAAAGAAAAAAAAAATGGGCATATAATAACTCTTCCCCCTTTATTTCAAATAGCTCTTTGTATAAACTTGGGCACAAGCGCACAAATCATACTACTATTAAAAGTATGTACTTCACTTCTTTGGTATACGTTTTTAGAAAGACAAAAATACCATTAATATATGCTAATACCTTTCTAAATCACCAAGAAACCCCTACAAATGGAGGAGAGAAAAAAAAAAAAAAAAAGCAAAAAACAAAAAACGTGGGCACATAATAACTCTTCCCCCTTTATTTCAAGTAACTCTTTCCATAAACTTGGGCACATAATAATGCACAAAAGGGGGAAGTTTTAAAAAAATTCCCTAATGCACATAATAATGCACAAAAGGGAAAATTTTTAAAAATTTTCATAGCTTTATTTCAAAT
>JAJSZK010000682.1:0-10433 GCA_022985045.1 Macadamia tetraphylla | reverse complement strand
ACATACGCACAACACATGCACACATGCACACATGCACTGCCAGCATGCCCATGGCCTGTTGGCCTGTGCCCCCGCGGGCATAGGCTCGCAGCCTTGCATGCCAACCTAGCCAGCCCACTAATGCCCACTACGGCCCACTGCTGCCTAGCCCTGCTGCCCACCCCTGCTGCCCACTGCTGCCCACTACTGCCCATGCATGCACACACCCGCTGCCCATGCCCACATCACCTCTGCCATTACCCACACGTCATCCGTTGCACACTATGACATCACTCGCACTACCTGTCTAAACTTTCTCTCTCCCCGCTCGAAAACCACCTTTTTTTGGTTAAACATTCTCTCTCCTCTTGCTTTTTTGAAAACCACCTTTTTCTGGCTAAACTTTCTCTCTCCTCCCGCTTTTCCAAAAACTATATTTTTCTGGCTAAACTTTCTCTTCCTCCTGCTTTTCTGAAAACTACCTTTTTCTGACCAAAGTTTCTTTCTCCTCTTGCTTTTTCAAAAACTATCTTTTTTCTGGCTAAACTTTCTCTCTCCTCCCATTTTTCTAAAAAATTACCTTTTTTTAGCTAAAATTTCTCTCCTCCCATTTTTTTGAAAATCACCCTTTTTCCAACTAAAATTTCTCTCCTCCCTTTTTTCAATAACCCCCTATTACCCACCGGACAAAAGCCGTCCCCACCCATTTTTTCCTTCAACCCCCCCTTTACCGACTGGACAAAAATACTATCTTTTCACTTTAGGCAAGAACCCCCCTTCCATCCACTGGATAAAGGGATTCCCCCTCTCCTGTTTAGTTGGAAAAAACTATAAATGACCCCCCACCCTTAGAAAAAATAGACCAAGACCAGAATTCCTTTCTCTCTTTCATAGTGAAATTTTCCTCCCCTCCCCCTCTTGATTTTCTTCTGATCTTCGGAGCGATCTTCGTCAAGATCTGAAAACTCATTCGGATCTTTGAAGTGTTCTTCGGGATCTTGAAGATCTTCATTCCAAATTCTTAGTTAGATCCAGTTTTTAGTCAAAAAAAACTTATGTTCTTGAACCACCTCCCTTGAGTGTTCTTGAGTGTTCCTGAGATAGAAACCCCCCCCCTTTTTGAGGCTCTTTGAGTCTACGAAGAGATCTTTATTAAGATCTCAAACTCGCTCGATCTTCAAAGTGTTCTTCAGACTTTAGAGTTCTTTAATCCATCTTTAGGTCAACCGCTTCTTTTCGTAAATAGTCGCTCCTAGCCAAACCTCCGTCCGAGTGTCCCTGGAAATCTTTCTAGAAATAGCCATTCTCAACAGAAGCTCTATCAAGTGCCACCTCAACCTAGCCCTCCCTTAGCATATCCTCAATGAAGCTTTGTCGAGTGCCACCTCATCCCAAGCCCAAAATAGCCTTCCCTATCCGAAGCTCCGGGTGCTACCTCATCATAAGCCCAAAATAGCCTTCCCTAGTCAAAGCTCGCTCAATTCAAATCTAGAAATAGCCTTCCTAGTCGAAGCTCGTCTCAATCCAAATTCAAAGTGATCGCTCCTAGCCGTAACTCGCTCAATACCATCACAATCAGATCTCTCAAGAAAGGAAGTTGGAGATCAAAATCATCTTCCTCTCGAGCTAGAGAATCAAAGACTGTCTAAATCAAGACTAATCGGGGCCCACCCTTCTTGACCCAAACAGGTTAAGTTCAGCTATAATTTCTCAACCAACTTGTCATAATGTAGACTTTAAACAAACCTTGTTTTAGTGTATATAGTAGTTTGAATTCAGTTAATATATATATGTGTGGTAACTTAGCCATACATGTGAAATAGTAATAATTGTGGAAAATGTTCTGCTCAAGCATCTAGCAAGAAGACCGTTGAATCGGGCAACTTGGGTGCTTAACACCTTCCCAACTCAGAACCTAACACTTACCCTAAATCTCGGACTAGACCAAAAACCTGTGTCCTAGGCCCATAACCCTAGATGGTGACTCAAAACCTCATTTGCATAATCCCGATCCCGAATTGGACCATCATCAAAACACCCGCCTCAAATGATGAGTTTTATACTCTACAAATAGGCCTTCACGATCTCTATGCGGTAATATGGTGGTGAGGGGCCCGCAAGCAAAGCACACATGACTCAACCCTCCCTCACATAAAATACGAGAGAGAGAGGAGAGAGGATGGGGAGATGCAAAGTCCATTCTTCTCGGATGTGACCTCACAAGGGCAACTCTCCGAGGATAAATGTCAAGCTTCTGATACTAGATGCTACCATTGAATGCAAGAATATTTCCACCATATTTATTTGAAAGCACGTTTGGCTAACCTCATGTTTTTAATTGTATTCGTTAACCGCATCATGCATCATGCTCAAAGTGAAATCATTTGGCGAGGGACTCCCTGTCATGCCCATACCCTCGGGGAGGTCAGTGCATGTCATGGAGAGTACTCTAAGAGCAAATGATACCCGTTTCTTGTACAAGAATGAAAGGTATCGTCGAACAGCGAGGATATCATATTTGTGCCAGCACCCTCGGGGAGGTTCATGCACTTTATAGCATTTTGAGATTAAATGCGTCATCAAACGACGAGGATGCCCGTATTTGTGCCAGTACCCTCAGGGAGGTCTGAGCACTTTACAGCATTCTGAGATCGAATGATGGTTACCCTACATTACGCTTTTGCACACAATCACTCACGGTTCCACCACCCCATGACAATTGCTTACCCTCGTGTGTAGTCACGAGAATGAGCAAAGAAGTCACCCCTTGATCTCGTACCTATGGGTATATCAAAAGGATTATGTACCTTGTATATATAGATCCTATCAAGAAAGCCTTGTCAGTCCTATTGCATCCACTGCATGCTCACATCATGTAGAAAATAGATGAAGAAGCTAGGAGCGCTACAAGATAACTGTAGAACTTGTTTGTGGTCTTGAAAAGGAATGTTCCTACACTATATTCCCATTGTAAAGAATTGCTTTCCTAAAGTGGGTTTTGGATAAAAGGTGTCCCCCCTCCTTAAGGAAAAGGTCCAGATACATGACTCAGGGGCAATCCCGCCGAGTCACGCCAAGTCCCAAGAAGTCCCAAGAAAATCAGAGGAAGGACACTTAGTGGAAAAGGTGTAAGGAAAGCATGACTTTATTATATGGAATGTCTTATGGGATTATTCTCAACAAGCCATTTGTATGAACTTCCTCTTATGACATTGGTGGACCAGGCATCAAACCCCATCTACCCCCTACCATTTAGCGGACTGACTTTGGATGAATCATTGGTTATTAATTTGATGAATGTGTGAACAAAGGGTTGGGAATTCAAGAATCTTAAAATAAATCACTTTTGGTTCAGGCACAATTTCACATCTCAAGTATTTGTCGCGATCCCTTTGGATGCGTCAGGGTAATCAATTGACTCGCCTAAATCCAGAAACACCTCCATCATCTCTTTGAGATTATCTACTACCAGGGATTATAGCCCAATAAGCATGGATCCACTCAATATGAAAACATCCGAACAACTGGTCAGGGAGGATCTTCACCTACCCGTCTGAATGGTCAACGAGGGGCCTATTCCAGGGTCCCTCCTCTAGGGTAGTGATTGAAGATGACGAAGAGGAATTTGCAGCACACGTCCACTTTGAGCCTCCAGAGACGGAGAAAGAAAGGAAGCTCACAGAGCAGTTAGAGAAGTTGGAGAACATGATTCAAGCAGGAAAAGGCTCAGGAGGCCAAGCAGTGGATTCTGAGGAAATGAATTTCTTCTCTGGGGCAAGAATTTTAGAAAAATTCAAGTGGCAGACTGATAGGTTTGATGGCTCAGGAGACCCCAAGGCTCATCTCAAAGTCTTCCTCAGCATCGCCAAGTCATGGCAACTTGCAGATAACCAGATGGGGCAAGCCTTCATGTTAACCCTATTAGGACCAAAATTGAGATGGCTCACACAGTTGAAGTCATCACAAACTCAGAATTGGGAAACGGTGGTGAAAGCCTTCGCCAAATAGTACTCGTACAATACTAAGGTGGATGTGAAACGTCAAGAGCTTGAGATGTTGAGGTAGCAGCCTAAAGAAGGATTCACCGCCTTCTTGGTGAGATTGAGAAACAAGGCCTCAAAAATGGCAGATAGGACTTTAGAAGCAGAGAAGGTAGAGATGTTAATAGAGAACTTGTCAAAGCCCTATAATGAGGTTCTTTACTATAAAGATTTGTAAACTTTTGGTGCCTTGATAGCCACCGCACACAAGTGGAGAAATGAACTCGAGAGAGGCCCAGATCAAGGATCCTCCTAAGATGCAAGCAAGAACACCCGAGTCGACAGGAAAGGGTCCGAAACTAATTTGGTGAGTGCAATTTAGCAGTCAGTCTCACTAGCCACTTCTTCACAACCCTTCATAATACAAGCAGATGCACCCGCCCAAAAGGCTCCTCGCCTAAGAAGGTAGTTTTCTGATTTGGGACTGCCCGTAACGGCCGCATATGACAAGTTAAAAAAGCAAGCATTGCTAGGGATAGTGGATCCAAGAGTGATCAGCAACCCTCCTCCAGCTTAGTATAGGGATCATGAGTATTGTGCCTACCACACTCAGAAGGGGCACAATACTAAAAGATGTTTGGGTTCAGAGCATGCAATTCAGGACTTAGTAGACAATGGAACCATTGAGGTCAATATCAAATAGCCTTCCAATGTCAATACCAATCCACTCCCTAGTCATGTGAACAATCTGAATGAAGAAACTATAGAGAGTGACCCCACTTAACTCATTGCACTTAGAGCTTAGAAGAATGATATGAATTCCCATGCTTACAGGAGAGTCAAGAGTCAAAGGGCTAGAGTCATAAGGACCCCTAGAAGAAGAGAATCATCAGAAGAAGAATCAGAAGATTATACGCCCATCATTCATCCTTCCTCATCCACAGAAGGGTCCACCGCACCACATTACCAACCCCCACCATATTATCAATTTCCACTATATTATCAGCCTCCATAAGATCATCAACTTTCCCCCCACCATCAAAGTGAAAGAACCTCCTCATCCTATCACCCCCAATCTTCATATCCTACTTCCCATATTAAATCATCTTCATACCATCCTGCTTTTTATCCCTCATCTCCCTTATACCAATCCCATTCTCAAGGTTCGGTGTATAACCCAAAAGAAGAATGGATGGATGAGTACGATTAGAAGGATATGCTTGCACTACCAGATTCCCCAAAGATGACTTCATCAACAGGGATAGTAAATGCATTAGGGGAAGACTAGGAGAGTGATCCTACTTCTAATTCAGCCCATCAGTAGCTTCAAAATAATTCGAAGTAATTGAAGAGATTACAGCTGATCTTCTCAAAGCAGTAACCACATTGGCCATAGGGGAGCAGATCAAGAAATACAATTCTTTAATCCACATAGGAAGTGACATAGAGGATGATGACGATGACAATAAGGATGAAAATGAAGATGAGAAGGATGGAGATGACCTTGATTCTCAAGAGGATGATGGGTATCCATACTGGGATGACTACCAAGGGCCTTAGTACAATGATTATGATGATGAGTCAAAATATTACTCACCAAAACATCCGACAAGTTTCTCACTCTATGCTATTGGTGGTGATGATCTGATAGCTGATCCAACAGGTGGCATTTACCCTTCCCTCTGCATGGGAGGAGATGACTCTACATCAGATTTAGAAAGTGATGAAGGATCTAGAGTATCGATGCAAGTTTTTTTGGATGAACCAGACTCCTAGTCAAGCTAGAACAAAAGCTATGTGAAGTATACTCCACTGCCTTAAACATGCAGGAAAGGATAGAAGAAATTGACAAAATACTAGGTGAAGTAACCATCAGAGATCTTTACTACCGGGAGCAATTGGATGATTTGGAGGAAATAGGACCAGATGACACAATCGCAGAGGGGTAGACACGGCATTTTAATAGCTTTCCAATGCAATCAAGAAGCTACGAGCCAGGGCTGTGGATATTTGTGGAGATCCTTGACTTCCCACCCCAAGCAAAGAAGGAGAATCAGAAGAAGAAAATGATTTTATGGTAGGGATAATCACCCTAACCAACAGTGATGATGAAGATAGTTATCCCATGGAGATTATTGTGAAAAAATCAATCAATGTGATGGAAATTAGAAGTGAAAATTTCTACAAGGGGAAGGCTCTAGCAAGAGAATAGACAAGGGCTAATGAGGCCAAAACTAGTAGCATGAAGAAAGAGCCAGAGACCTTAGTCTTGACTCAACTCAAGAAGTCCCAGGAAAATATCTCCATTTGGGGATTGTTGATGGCGTCCCCTTCGCACTATGAAGCAGTCTTGAAGTCTCTCGCTAATTTGCAAGTGCCGATCGAGATAAATCCAACACACCTCCAATATATAGTAGGAGCGACAAATGCAGTGTAGTCTCTGATGTTCTTAGATTCTGAGCTTCCTGAGGAAACCCAACACAATCGAGCTCTCCATATTACAGTTGAATGCCATGACAAAGTGGTTCCCCAGGTTCTTATTGAAAACGGGTCCGCTTTGAATGTGCTACCATTGAGATCAGCAAAGAGTATTGGCATCAACTTAGAAGAAATTAGGCCAACCACCCAAACCATAAGGGCATACGATAATACCAAGAGGAAGATCCTTGGCATCATTACCCTTGCTGTAAAGATTGGCCCAATAAAGTTTGATGTTGATTTCTAAGTTATTGATATACCAGTAGCTTTTAACATGCTCTTGAGGAGGCCTTGGTTGCATCCTACAAAGGCAGTGTCCTCTAGTCTCCATCAAAAAATGAAGTTCATTCTTAAGGAGAAGGTGGTCTTAGTGGCCCAAGATCCTGAAGTGGTTAACACGTTGGCCAACATTGAAAATGGGGAAGAACAAAACCAGGAGATGCAACTGAGTGGTTTTGAATTAGACACCACTTAAGCAGCCATTGCCAAAGAAGCTCCAAAGGAGAAAATCCCAGCTAACTATGAAGCCATCTGGAGTCCGCTAGTGAATCAGATGATGAAGAATATACAATACTTTCTTGGCATGGGGCTAAGGAAATATCATCAAGGAGTTCCAAAGCAGCCTAGTTTGGTAGTGAACAAAGGGAAGAATGGTCTCGGGTACACTCCCCCAATTGTCAAAGGACAGAAAGTGCTGAGGATGACTAGGAAGGTCTCCGTCACTTACTATCCTACTCTTAATGGGTACTTCATGAAAGAAGGAGAGGACTTCCCTTTTTGTGGAAATGTGGAGCTGTGGTTTAATGAAACCGCCACCAAGATGCAACCAGGACTTGAAGTTTTTTTTCAAGACGAGTTCGATTGGGTGACTTATGAAGTGGAACAATAGCAAATGCTGGTTAAGGAAAGTGATCAAGATAGCTGCATTATTGGGATAGCAAAAGTTGAAATGATTAAAGTTAGGTTCACCTCTCGCAACCCCACAACACTAATCCAATCTAAAGAATTGCCAAGTCCTCGAGTCCTCCTGAAAAGGGAGTGGGAAAAGAAGATAAGACTCACTTGGAGCCTACCACTTTCCCTTGATGTGAAAGGCTTCATTTGCTCCCTCCTACAAGAGCCAAGGGCCCGAGAGTTGCATGAGCTCAAACCCTATCCTTTTGGAGGAAGAAGCACGTATGCAAAACAAAGGAGAGCACAGAGGATGATGGTTTATTTGTGCTATGCCCAAACCAATTGCAATGGGAAGGCTCGTGAAGGTGGTCAAAGATGTGACCAAGGCAATGGGATGGCATCCCTCAGCAGGCTCGAAAAGATGGACTTCATAGAAAAGGGATTGAGCAGTCTCCATTGATCTTCACCCCTCAGAAAGTTCAACTTCCGAGAGCATGAGATTGATCAGCTGGTATTCATAAAGAAACGAACACCTGCCTAGAGGAACAATTGGGCCTCAAGAAATAGCGCAAATTTCTAAGAAGAAGAAGGCCCTTTACCACATCTCCTTATCCATCTGGCCACTGAACCACTTCTGAACTGGACAAACATTGGAGAAAACTTCAAGTTTGCTTATGCTATTGAGTCAACCAGCTTGATTACCCTTGCCAAAAGCATCAAGCCAGATATCGAGTTTGTAGTCGAGTCTATTTTTTATGATTCTGTATCAACCTCCCCTCTTGAGAAGAGTCTAGAGTCCTTGTATGTCGAGTCTCTTACTTCTTCTTTCATGAATGAAATTTTTGATTCCGAGTATCACTTGCCTCCTTTTTCCAATGATGATCTTAATAAATATTAAGAATTAATAAAATAATACAAACCAAAGAAAGCCCAACCCATGCGTGAAGATACTCAGGTTATTAATCTAGGAACCGACTAATGCCTTCGAGAGGTAAATATTGGCACTACCCTTAATGACAAAGAAGCAGAGCGGATGATTAATCTTCTAAAGGAATTTGCTGATGTCTTTTCTTGGTCTTATGATGATATGCTTGGTATCAACCCCAACATCGTGCAACATCGATTGCCAACTTACCTTGAGGCAAAGCCGGTAAAACAGAAGCTCCGAAGAATGCAGCCAGAATGGAGTGAAAATATTAGAGAAGAATTTGTGAAGCAATGGAATGCGGGGTTCTTATAGGTGGTGAAGTACCCCCATTGGTTGGCCAATATTGTTCCAGTACCAAAGAAAGATGGGAAGGTATGGATGTGCGTGGACTTCTGAGATCTTAATAAAGTGAGCCCTAAAGATGACTTTCCATTACCTTACATTGACGTATTGCTAGATAATATGGCGGGGCATGCTTTGTTGTCATTCATGGATGGATTCTCATAATACAACCAAATAAGTATGCACCTAGAGGATCATGAGAAAATAGCCTTTACCACTCTATGGGGAACCTATTGTTACAAGGTAATGCCTTTTGGACTGAAGAATGCCGAGACAACTTATCAAAGAGCAGCCACGGCCATATTGCATGACATGATAAACAAATATGTGGATGTCTATGTGGACGACATAATAGTAAAGTCAAAAGATCGGTAGGGGCATATTCCCCCACTAAGGCGATTCTTCGAAAGAATCAAGAAGTATCAGCTGAAGTTGAACCCTTAAAAGTGTGTGTTGTGGCACGACGGAAAGTTGTTAGGCCTCTTGGTGAGTGAAAGAGGGATTGAAGTTGACCCTATCAAAATCAAGGCAAATCAGGAAATGCCCACGCTTCAGATTGAGAAGTAAATATGAGGATTTCTAGGTCACATCCAATATATTAGTAGATTCATAGCTCAATTGACTACAATCTGTGAACCAATTTTTAACTTGCTGAAGAAGGATCATCCCAAGAAATGGAATGACCAATGCCAACAAGCCTTTGACAAGATCAATGAGTACCTTATGAACCCACCAGTATTGACACCACCAAGGGAAGGAGAACCACTTTTGTTGTATCTGTCCGTGGGAGAATATTCCATAGGCTCTTTGCTAGCACAAAAGGAAACAGAAAAGGGGGCAGAGCATACCATATATTACCTCAATAAGAAGTTTTTGGAAGATGAGACCCGATACACTTCTTTGGAAAGGACTTGTGTTATGTTGATTTGGGTAATTAAAAGGTTGTGACACTATATGGTTTCCTATCCGGTGCATTTGTTCTCAAAAATTGATCCCATCAAATATCTCTTCGAGAAACTGGCCTTAATAGGAAGGATGGCCCGTTGGTTACTTTTGCTATCAGAGTTTGACATCACCTATGTTACTCAGAAATCTATTAAGGGCTAGGCCATAACTGATCATTTGGCTGCTCACCCCATAGAAGATGGAAGATCATTGATGATGCCTTTCGATGAAGGAATCACAGCGGTAGAGGAAGAAGATACAGTTAATGAATGACAATTATTCTTTGCTGGAGGAGCCAATCAGAAGGGATATGGCGTGGGAATATTGCTAGTCACTCTTGATGGCCTTTATTTGCCTTCAACATTTTTTCTTGACTTTCCCTGTACCAATAATATTGCCGAATATGAAGCCTTTGCTTTGGGACTCAAAACTGCTTTAACTATTGGAGTGAAAAGGATCAAGGTTTATGGAGATTCATCCATTGTCATTTGTCAGATGCAAGGAAAGTGGAAAACTAGAGATGAAAAGTTGGTCATATCAAGAACATCTGGAAAAGGTGATTGAACACTTTGAGAAGATCTCATTCAAATACTTCCAGAGGGATAACAATAGGTTTGCTGATGCCCTTGCAACCTTGGCTTCTATGGTAGAGTGCAACCCTATGGCTAGAGTCTAACCATTTTTGGTAGAACAAAGAAGTAGGCCCATTTATCAGAATTTCATAAACTCTCTCACTATAGATGGTCGATCTTGGTTCGCTCACATAGTGGATTTCATCAGGGAAAGGAAGTACCCAGTTGAAGCAACTGACAAAGAGAAGAAGTTTCTAAGGAGATATGCCACCCATTTATTCTTCCAGAGGATTTTTATACAAGAGATCCTATGAT
>JAJSZK010000681.1:0-11157 GCA_022985045.1 Macadamia tetraphylla | reverse complement strand
GTTTTTGCAACTTCAACTCAAACTCATCAAGGTCCAAAAACATTTTCCATTCGGAACATCCGAATCAAGGGCAACAGAAGCTTTAGCCCCGGAAAATATCAGTTCCCCCACCACCACCTACTCTCTCTCTCTACCCCCCAAAAAAAATTACAATAATCTTGTAGTATACAACCGGCTAACGCAGTGAGTACAAATTATTAATAAGGAAGGAAACAACAAACAACTATGGCTGTTCGTACCTTAAACAAAGAAGCCATTGTTCTCCGATTACCACCAACGCATCCAATTAAAGTGACCCAAAAAGAAAAATTTTAGCTCCGCAGTATGTCCATCTGCACTGAAACGCTCGTCATACAGATGCTATGATAGAAAGTACATTCTGGAATAGTTAGATTCAACCTGGGACTTGGGACTTTGGGACTTTGGGACTTTGGGACTTGGGAATGGAGCGCGAGAGAGAGAGAGAGACACCTCACAACAAAGATTTCATTTTCTTCTCTGTTCTCTTTACTGTCACAGCTGGGCGTAGTTCCCTTCTAAGGAGTTCGTAGTTCCAAGTTCCAAGTTCCAAGTTCCAAGTTCCAACAGCAAGGGTTCGCCAAAATTCCGTTTCCTATACAATTTTCTGGCGTCTATTTACTCAGAGCTACTCTGTTCCAAGGTTTTAAAAAATTAGAATTCGGTGACCGATTCAGATCGTCTGGGAATCGGCTAGAATCGGCATAATAACCCTAAAATCGGCTAATTGATATGAAAATCCGCCGATTCATAGGAATCGGAAGGAATAGTCAGATTCAGAGCAATGAAAATAGGGATTGGTCCTTATCGATTCTGAGGCAAATTGGATGATTCTTGATACCATTCAACAATTTTTGAAACCCCATCCGTGTTAGAAGTTCCACTTCCACCTCTGACTCCTCTTTTCTCCTCTGTTATTTTAAAATGGCCAAGTATCACGTCTTGTTCCCAGTCAAGCCGGTGACGGGTTAACAAAAATTAACCCAAACCCGGGGATCATCGCCCGATCCCAACCATAGCATATAAAATCTAAGATAAGCGTTAAAAAGTTGTTGGAAGACTTGATTTACCTGTAAATACCCCAATATACATGATACCCAAATTGTAGTATATATATAAATATATGTGGGCCCACAGGCATGATATTTACACAAAAAGAATAACAATTCACGTATCAAGTACACAAAGGGGCGTAAAAAAGAATAAAAAAAGTAAAAGTCATGCGGCATCAATCTGCGGTCCTGCCCCGACCCTCCCCGTGCAATCCTTACCGTGCTCATACACCTCTGGGACCCACCAATCCTCGTCGAAAAACTCAACCATGGGTCCCGACACTTGATCTTCAGGCGGGTGACCTACAAAATCATCTAAAAGGGGTGTACACGTGGGATGAGCTCACTAGCTCAGTAAGTAAAAAGAAGGACCACACAACAATCACATTCATATGCACTACGTGCTATGCAATTCATTTTAAACCTCATCCACCTAAGCATTATTAAGTCTTTGGTTTAGTGCTACTACAACCATAGTGCGCGTATACTCCGGGTACGAGCCACGAACTCTATCCCACGATATGCCCATGGGAACACGGAGAAACCCACCGTGAGTACTCGGAAAAGTAAAGCATCCGACTCTGGCTCTCAACATAAAAGTAAATGGAGAAAGTAAAGGTCTTGACCCCGGGCAATTTAAAAGCGACCCCATTGCCCATCTTGAATATCCCCTTTTGAGGTTCCCCTTGTCCTAATGCCCCGGACGTATGTCTAAAACCATGACCCAACCCCCGGACCTTTGCTTCCCCTAAGTGATAACCCAACACCTCAACCCTGTTGGGAAGAGTTGTGGGGGAAGATGAAATCCTAAATCGCATGCTCTATATGACATCTCGATTGCATAGTGCCATCGCGTCCCATTCCACGGGCCACCAATGTAGTCGTGTCCAACCCGACTCGGGCATCAAATCTAATAATGCATCATGCGGGGATCCCATCATTCACCATATAAGCACATCAATCATTTAGCATTGAGAATGTAAGCAAAACAAAATGTCATAATCATATGGGATGACTAAGCTAAAATAATTTGCATGATGACATGACTAATCTAGATACAATTGAATGATGCACAACAAGCCTTAAAATAAAGTCAAACATCCTCTCCCCACTTACTTGTTGTGCAAAGACTCACGCCCGATGAAATTGAGACCCGGGACGAAGCGTAAATTTTTTGAACCTATCATAAGTGAAGGGGTTAGCATTTCACCACCTTGGGGTCAAAACTAACAAGATTTGATGATTAAATCATGTTTAGAATCATAAAGAAGGTTCACGTCCGTTTTGGGTCCATTCGGACACAAAAATCATTTTAAAGGGGCCTCTCGGGGGGGTTTGGACGCCCCCTATCACGACCCCCGGTCATTTGGTGGGGGGGGCGCCCGTCAGTGGCCCAGGGTTTGGGCCCCACCAGTGGGGACCGGGGCCCTGCCCTCTCAGGGGGTGCCCTCGGGGGGGCCGTTCGGCCCACGGTCTCCCCACAGAGGCGGAAAAATTTTTTTCCACAGAAATTTTCCCCCAAACCCTTTTGGGGGAATCAAAAAAATTTTTCAATCACTTTTTTCACATTGAAGGTCTTATAAGATGATTCTAACAGATCTAAGTTAGATTTAAGGTTTGGAAAGCCATCTTCCCCTCTTTTGTTAAAGAACTCTATCAAACCCCAAAAATCACTTCTTAGCTCAAGAAATCACCAATGCTTCTCCAATCTTGTAAACACTTCTTCAAATCCTTCAAAATCAACACATAGATCATCTATTAAACCTTAGATTCACCATCTCAAGGGGGATTTACAAGACCTCAAGGAACTCTACCCAAATCAAGGGTTTTACTTGGGTTTGGTGAAAGTTTAAGAAACATAGCCTTTGCTGACCTCCAATCGTAGATCTCGTGTTGGGGATCACTCTTCCGGCGTCGAAATAGGAAGATCAAACCTTGGCGTCGCTTAAATCCATTTCTTCTTCCTCTTCCTTCCCCTTTCTTCTTCTCCGTTCTCTTTTCTCCCTTCTTTTCTCTCTCCTCTTTACTCTTCTCACCAAACCTCTTAATGTAATAAATGAGAAAATGAAAAACATAATAATACTATTTATACTTTTTAAAACCACTAGTAACCACATGGGTGGGTCCTCGGTGGCGGATCGCCACTGACCCATACTAAAGGACCAAAATTGGCCAACAAGTGGGTTTTTGATGAATTCGACTCTCGACATGTATCTCCCTGGCACGAGGTATATTATCATGCGCTTTAGGATCTGCTACATACCCATTACCCGTACATGGCCTTATGATATATGCATGTGCACACTTGGTCCCGTCTCCTCGGGGACCGACCGGACTTGTGGGCCCTTTGGTTCAAAGTCACCCTTGCCATCATGGTCCAAAAGGGAACCGCCTTAACCTTCTCTGGTTCGGGTCTGCAGGGTTTAAATTTGGATAAACCCAGTGTAATTAGATCGGGTTTAAAAAGTAGGGTATCCCTTTACCCCCTTTAAAAATTTCATCCTCGAAATTGGGCGTGCACGGTTGTCGAAAAGATGAGGGTACTTGGCTTGGATGTCATCCTCTTTCCCCCAAAGATGCTTCTTAAAGTGAATGATTAGCCCATCGCACCTTTATAAAGGGGAAAAGGGGGGGTTGCGGAGGTTTTCACTTTTGGCCCAAAAATTTTTAAGCATTACGTATAAGTCATATCGACTTCTAGATATTAGGGTTTCCCACGGGTAAAAATGCGATGGATCATAAGCGTATCGCCTCGGCATGGATACATGGAATCGTTATGAACATCCCGGAGAAGGTGGCGAAGCAAGCATGTATTCTCCCGAGTAAACCCGAGTTAAGATCTCAAATGGGCCAATGTATCTTGGGCTCCACTTCCCCTTCTATGGAATCTTTGCAACCCTTTAGTGGAGAAACCCGAGAAACCCCTTTTTCCCCCTGCTTGAAACTCAATGTCTTTCTGCGGTTATCGCTAGCTCTTTTGACGGGGTTTGGTGCCTTAACCCTTTTCCCGAATAACGTCGATCTTGTCATAAGTCATAAAACCCGGGTTCAGGTCCCAACATTCGGGTTTCGCCTACCTCATTCCAATACGGAGGGTTTTATACTTCCTACCATATAATGCCTCATATGGAGCCATCCCAATGTAGGGGGGTAGCTGTTATTATAGGCAAACTCCAAAAGGGGAAATATATTCTTCGGCTACCAAAATTTCCATTGCACATGCCTAAGCATGTCTTCCAATATCTGTATGTTTGCTCCGACTAACCATCGTTTCGTGGGGGGAACGTTTACTCAAATTCAATTGTCCCCCCAAAAAGGAAATTTGGGAAGCTTTTCAAGATCGAAGTGAACCTTGGATCCCTATCGACACAATACTCACTTTGGCACTCCATGCAAGCACACTATTTATCCATATAAAGTTGTGCTAACGGCCATAGAGAACTTGGTCTTGATGGAAATGAAATAACGATCTTAGTAAGCCGATCAACTATCATCCATATCGCATCCATCCCCTTAGGCGTGCATGGTAGCCCTTTGACAAAGTCCATTGTAATCCCCCCCACTTCGATCTGATCTGGGAGTGGTGAAAAATACCATAAGGTCGATGCCTCTCAACCTTTACCTTTTGGCATGTAAGATAAGTGCCACATACAAGGCTATTGTGATTCTCATGTTTGGGGCCCCGATAATTTTTTTTGGGGTCCTTATACATCTTTGTACTTCTGGGTGGAGTGGTACTCGACTATGTGCTTCCGTACTATCTTGTCTTGTATACCCCAAAACATCGGGCACATACAACCTCCCCGAAACAATAATGCCCCATCGGCTAAAACAAAATCGGGGGTGGTTCATTGTTTGATCTTGAATCAACTTCGACCCTTAAAGGACCCAAAGGTTGTTTCATTATCACCTCTTGCCTAATAGGGATACACGTAGAGCCGCGTTAGTCGATCAACCATTTAAGGTTTTCTAGTTGATGTTTAAGCTCTAAGGTTGCTCCTTCATATAAGACGGTTTCATCCATTAGCGTAAGCTTCTTATGCAGTGGTGGGCAAAGCTCTAAGTATAGAGTGACCCGATCTGTGCCTTCGACTCAACGCATCGCCACTACATTAGCCTTGTCGGGATGATCTTGAATGTATGATCATAATCCTTCATGAGCTCAAGCCATCTCCTCGCCTCATGTTCAAATCTTTTTGGGTGAAAAAGTACTTAAGGCTTTGTGATCCTTGTATATCTGCACTTCTCCCCATCAAAATAATGTAAATTTTTAAAGGGAAAAAATTTTTGGGGCTAGTTCCAAGTCATGAGTGGGGTAGTTCTTCTCCTCCTTTAGTTGTCGAGATGCATCGCTATCACCTTACGCGTTGCATGAGAAAAAACCCCAACCTTGGAAGTGTCGGTGTAGTGTCATTCCCCCCTGCCTTCAGGGATGGTCAACAAGGGCCGACACCAACCTCTTCTTCAATTCCTGAAAACTCTTCTCACATTCCTCTACCCATTCAAATTTCACACCTTTTGGTTAACTTAGTCATTGGTCTTGAGATCCGAGGCAAAATTCTCAATAAAGGGCCGGTAGTACCCACCAAACCGAAACTTTTAATTTCGATCGTTCTTAGGGCTTTCCCACTCTACTCACTTTCACCTTATCGGGATCCACCTTGATTCGGCCTCGGACACTCGTGTGGAATCCAACTTGCTCAAGCCAAAATTCACATTTATTGTATTTGGCAAACAATTGTTGTTCTCTGGGCCCTTTGTAACACCATCCTCGGTGTTGAGTGTGCTCCTCTTACATCTTAGAGTAGATCAAGATGTCATCAATAAAATAATTACCCATTTATCAAGGACATCATGGAACACTCGATTTATTAGATCCATGAATGTTGCGGTGCATTGGTTAACCCAAAAGATAATACTGGGAACTCATAGTGACCATCAGGAGTCTGAATCTTTGTCTTGGGTATGTCCGCTCTTTATCTTAAGGCGATAATGCTTTGATCTAAGGTCTATCTTTGAAAATACCTTTGCACCTTGTAGTTGGTCAAACAAATCATCGATCGTGGCAATGGATTTTTGGTTCTTAATGGTGACTTATTAAATTTCCCCGTTCGATGCACATCAAAGTGCCATCCTTCTTTTTAACAAACAATCTTGGGGCACCCCAAGGTGAAACACTTGGGTGAATAAACCCTTCTCTAATAATTCTTGCAAGCGCATCTAACTCCTTAAATTTAAAAATTTGGTGCCATCACTGTATGGAGCTTTAAACCCCTTGGAGCTACTCCGGAATAAAGTCTATTTTCTAACTCCCCTTGGGTCGGTAGATGCATCGGGGATCATCTGGAAAGGCGTGGGAAATTCTTTAACCCCCTTTTTACCTCTTCTAGAGGTGTAACCTTGCATCAACATCAAGTACCGATGCTAAGTAACCGACATCCATTTTCCCAACAACTTTACGCTTGAAGAGTGGAGGCGAGGACCTTTCTAGCTCGTTTCATTTTACCCTTTCGGTATACCAATTCTTTCCCTTGATCATCTGTCACCCAAATTTAAATTTTTTAGCACACATCACATTTGCTCGATGGGCGACAACCAATCCATCCCCGATTAACATCAAAATTCTGCATGTTGAATTTAATGAGTTGTGCATCAATTTCTTCCCAGATTTCCCTTTGAGGCAGGGCCCCGTACACCTCCTTCAAGCTAGCAACTTTACGGTGGTATACTAACAATCATCCCATGATCTAGTGTCTGGGACATACCAATTTTCTCGGAAAATCTCTTAGATATGAATGAGTGTGTAGCCCACGAATCAAACAAGACATAATTTGGTATACCCGATATAGGTAGAACACCTAGTGCAACAATGCATATAAGTACAAAGGTCATCAACATTTAGCATAAGGAAAATATTAAATTAAAATGTACACTACCACTTCTTTTTGGCCCGGGGGCCCTCGGATAAGGCATACATTTTTCCCTTTCCCGGTTGATTCCCTTTTTAAAAAGGGGAGGTCTACCCCGGGGGAAAAAATTTTTGGGGGGGGGGTAAGGCGTTTGCCCCGACCCCCCTTTTAAACATAGTGCCCATAGGAATGGCAATTAAAGCAACGGATCTGTGGCGTCGGCTGGGCGGGGCCCCCCCCCTTTTGACGATGCGGATGGGGGCGGGGTGGCCTGGTTTTTTGGGGGTGCGTACTAGTGTTTGGGCAAAAAGAAGACCCTGGACCACCCGCTAGTCGAGGAAAGTAGCGAGATGGCTTATAGGGCTGTTTGTATGGGGCCCGAACTATCGACCCATGGTATACCTTGGATGAGTTGCCTATGTCGAAAATGGATTAGTCCTCTTCCACAGTCCAGGTGTAAATTTTTTCCCCCTTTTCCTTATCTTCCATGGTTTTAGCCTTTGCACAATCTAGCCATTTCAAATCTAAGACCTCGACCTTGACCCAATAGATACCTTTAATCCTTGGAAATCTATGACCTTTTCTTGGTGACCTCCTTATGCCTAGGGCAAAATGGAACAAGCTTTCAAAGTTTTTTGGTACTCAAGGATAGTCTTATTCCCTTGAGTTAAGGCCATAAATTCCGTCTCTTTACGGTCTCAAACTCTGAGGGTAATGGTTGGCCAAAACAACTCCTTAAAGCTTGCCCCCATGTGGGGGTCCGGATTTTGGGGCAACAATATGGGCTTAGAGGCTTGCCACCAAGAGTTGGCTTCATTCTTGAGTTGTAGCCCACAAATAAGCTTCGTGCCTCGGTGCACTCAATTACCTCAAATATCTTCTCCATCTTGGACCCTTTTGTGGCTCTGAGGATCACTTCCCACCTTAGAGAATGGTGGCAAATTCCTCTTAAAGATTCCACCACCCTTGACATTTTTAAATTGGTGGTAGGTAATATGCCATATAGTAAGGGTAGGGGGGGGGCACCATTTTGGAGGAATCTTGAGTGGCGGAATTGGGGTGTACCTCCGTTTGGGGGCCCATGTCGGCCCCTTTGGTGGGTCTTGTAGTGGTTACCCGGGGATGTTGACCGGGTTGGGGAAGGTCTAGCTTCTTGTATAGCGACCATAAATCCCTTTTTAAAACAGCCAAAAACCCCTCTTCTTTTTTGAAGCATTTTTCTTTGGAAGGCTTTTTTGTGGCTGGATTAGGGTTTTGCAACACCCCCGGAGTGATGCCCCATGGAGGATAAAAAATGTAGTCACGGGGGGGTCCTTTGTGCCCCCCCCGATAAAAGGGTTTTCCCGAGGTTGTGGGGTGGGGTTTTTCAGGCCGGTTTTTCTAGGATTTGGTGGTCGAGGCCGGACGAGGCCCACGTGAGGTACCTCGTACATTGCCACGGATCAAAATGCTACCATCGTGTCCTTACACGAAACATATCATACACAAACATTGGTTAAGTACCTTGAATTTACATCGGCCCTAATCATATGCCAACACAGGGTATTATAGTGTATGATGTCTTCAATTTAAAAAATTAATCCGAAAATATAGTGCTAGTGCTTGACAAGTAGGACAAGGGTTTTCGACACTTTTTTTTTAAACGGGGGGTGCCAGGGTTTTGGGGAGCTCGTTGACTTTTTGGGCGGCCCAGGCGGAAAACCATTTTTAAAACCCTGTTTCCTCTTTTTCTCCCATTTCTTCTCTTGGCTTATTTGGGGCGATTTTTGGGAGGTTCTTGGCGCGTCCACTCACGATCTCACTCAACGATTCCCAGATTTTTGGAAGATCCATGCTCTTTTCACTCTCAAGTAAGTCTCTTCTCCCTTTCCTTTCTTAGAACATGTATTTTGGAGTTTGAATCCATTTACACTCCCAAAGCTTGATCTTTTTCATGTTTCCTTCCATAGAACAATCATTCCATGAGAATATGATACTCTCTTTGTGCTTCATTCATAGTTTTGGGCTTTACAATCAAGTCTATGAGAGAAAAACCCCAAACCATCCCAAAAATTTTTTTTCCCAATTTGGGGTTTCTTCTATCTCTACCTTTTTTCCCCAACTAACAACTCAAATGAAATTCCTCATCTTTGATTTGCCTTTACAATGTTGGAGAGATCATGGAAATTTGTATGCTTGAAACCCCATTTTTTCTCATGAAAATCCATCTTTTTTTCCCTGAAAACCCATCTTTTTTTTGTTGGGTTTCTTAAAAAAAAAAAATTTTTTGGGGGTTTCTATGATTCTCTTCACATCATTTCATACTTGTGGACAACAAATCTCTTTCATTCCTTGCACCTTAATGTCATAATAGAATTTCTTTGCATAATCTTGATTGTATAATGATAGGCATTTCATTTAGTCATGTAAGCTTAAGCCTTACACTATTATGGGATTTTTCATTTTTCTTAGATTGAACTTGCAAAAAAAAAATTTTTGGGGTTTTTTCCATCACTTCTCCTTGCCATGCTTTATACACCTTTTTATTTTTTTTTTTGCAATGTGCTAGTGGATATCATTTTTTGGGGCTTCCTCCCTCTTCATTTCTCCATGATTTATCCACTTCTCTTTTATCATAATCCACATTCGTATTTAGGTGCCTTTACATGTGCTTGCTCACCCATCTATTTGTTTCCTTTGTTATTCATCATCCTTACTTATCATTATTTCTTCTCTTTTCTTACTAGGATGTCTTCTTTTGGGGGCAAGGAACCCCTCCTTTTCCCAAAGGGGGCGTGGGCCACCACTTCTAAAAGGAAAAGTGTAGGGATTTTTTTCCCCACCCTCCGGGAGACAAGGACATGCCCCATGATCCTTTAGACTATGATGAGGATTTTTCCCCAAGTTTGGAGGTGGAAACCCAAATTTGGGGGGAAACCCTTTTTTAAAAAGGGGTCTTGATGATGGAAAGACCGTGGCAATTAGTGACTTCCACAAGATTAAACCCAGAGTTTTTTTTGCATTGGGTTGGTTCCATCCTTAACATCGATCGCCCATCTTGAACAATTGGTTGAAGATTCTTTTAAAAATTTTGGGGAGGTCTCTTACCGGTATGGGAAGTACACAACCCCGACATGATGAAGGGGTAAATTTTTAAAAACGGCGGTGGACACCCTTGCTAGTATTTTAGACTTTTAAAGTTAGTTGGGCATCAATTCTCAGTCCCCAAGGAATAGCCGTGGGCCCATCCTTAATTTGGGAGGGGGGGACCACATTTGAGACCATTTGTGGCAGCAAGGGTGAAAATTTTGAGGCGACTTTTTTGGGGGTTCATGTATTTGTTTAGGGTTGGGGTTTAATTTACTCTCAAAAAGGTCAGGGAAAACCCAAATAGGCCATGGGGCCTACATAGCTTTTTTCATCTATAAGGCCTTGGAGGGTCCAGCACTTATGCTTGCCTACATTATACTCAAGACTATGGAGCATCATACCACACACTCGGGGGGGGTTTTCCCCTATGGTAGGATCCTCACGGGATCTTTGAGTTCTTTAGGGTTTTGGTGGTGAGGAGGGAAAGACCCGGTGACAAATTTGGCGGAAACCTACGGGGTGGGTCTCAAACTTTTTTGGGGTGTACCTCGGGGGGAGCTCAAGAGGGGGGGCCCGGAGGAATGCCCACGGGGGAGAATGTCCCCATGGAGGAGGAAATTAGTGAGGAGGATGAGGTTATGTTCCTAAAATTTGAGACTTTGGATGAGAATATCCTCGGGAGCCCTCTTGAGATTTTTATCGACTTTGGGGCCTTCAAAGACCCCCACCACAGAGTGGTGCATTTGATTTTGAGTATGATGACTACTAGGGGGGGCCCTTTAAAGAGGCAAGATAAACCCTTGAAGACTAGATGAAGACTAAGAGAAAAACATCTTAAAAAGGGGGGTACATTAGAGTGTTCCTTCCTAAGATTGGGGGGAGGACACTGGGCGCTAATTCAGGGATTTTCCGACTCGGAGGGCGTACAACTAGTGAACTCAAGGTTTGATTACTAAGACCGTCGGCTCAATGTTAGATCGAGGCCTAGGAGGGATGGAGTAGTAGAGTTGGCGATGGCGGGGGGCCTCGAGGACTTAGCTGAAAATCTAAGTCAACTTTTACTTGTTTTATGTTGTTTATATTATTATTTTTTTTACTTCTCTCTAATC
>JAJSZK010000068.1:0-25216 GCA_022985045.1 Macadamia tetraphylla | reverse complement strand
TTTGGGACCGTTTCTTATTGGTGGTTCACGGGTTCTATTGAGCGGAAACTACAACAACATGCGAGCGCTTGAAGATGAGCAATTAAGAAATTAACCGAACAACGCTTTCAACTCCCCACATTTGTCTTAGCAGAAAATCCCAACAGGTATGTCTCTTACCAATTGCTTAAATAATATAAAGTAATAAATTTAAGCTTATTTAACGACTTATAATTATTTTGTGGCTCATAGTCATCAGGGATCATAACACTCAGAGCTTTCTAAATTTTTATAAGAATGTTAACTTAGGCATCGGAGCTTTCTTCCCGGGATCACCCTCTGGGCCAGTTTCTTACCTGTGGTTTGCAGGTTCTATTGAGGCTGGGAAACTTCAGCAACATTAGCTGAACACTCAAAGACGAGCACTTTAGAAATCAGCCTAACGTGCTTTCAGCCCTCTACATATGTCTCGGCTGAAAATCCCAACAGATACGTCTCTTACCAATTGCTTATATAATTTTAATATATTTAAATTTTAGTTTATGTATCGGTGTCTTTTTTTTTGTGGCTCAAAGTCATCAGGGATCATAACACGAACACTCTGAGCTCTACATACTCACCCCTTTTTTTTTTGTCATAACACTAACGTAGGCATCGCAGACTTCTTCCCGGGGTCTCCATCCTGGCCAGTTACTTATTTATGGTTTGTAGGCTCTAGCTGAGTAGGAAACTTCATCAAAATTAGCCGAACACTCGAAGATGAGAACTTTGAAAATTCGCTAAATGACGCTTTCAGCCCTCGACATCTATTTTGGCTAAAAATCTCAACTGGTATATCTCTTTCCAATTGCTCATATTATTTCAACACATTTAAATTTATGTTTATGTATCGGCTTCTAATTTTTTGTTTCTCTTGGTCGTTAGGGATCATAACACTCAGAACACTCAGAGCTTTGCCTACTCACCCTTCCTTTTTTGTCATAATACTGACTTGGGCATCGGAGCCTTCTTCTCGGGGTCACCCTCCGGGCCAGTTTCTTGTCTGTGGTTTACAGGTTCTATTGAGCAGGAAACTTCAGCAACATTAGTCGAACACTCGAAGACGTGCACTTGGGAAATTAGTCGAACGACGCTTTCAATCCTCTACATTTGTTTCGACTGAAAATTACAACACGTATGTCTCTTACCAATTGCTTAAACAATTTCACCACATTTAAATTTAAGTTTATATAAATAATTTTATTGTTTTGTTGCTCATTATCGTCAAGGATTATAACACTCAGAACATTCTGAGCTCTGCTTACTTACCCTTTTATTTTTTTTAAAATACTAACTTAGGCATCAAAGCCATCTTCCCGGGGTCACTCACTAGGCCAGTTTCTTATCGGTGGTTTATGGGTTCTAACTGAGAGGGAAATTTCATCAACATTAGCCAAACACTTGAAGATGAGCACTTTGAAAATTAGCCGAATGACACTTTCATCCCTCTACATCTGTCTCGGATGGAAATCACAACAGGTATGTCTCTTATCAATTGCAAATACAATTTCAACACATTTAGATTTAAGTTTATATATCGACTTCTACTGTCATCACATAGAACACTCAGAGCTCTGCCAACTCACCCTTCCAATTTTGTCAAAATACTGACTTAGGCATCGGAGCCATCTTCCCAGGGTCACCCTCGAGGCCAGTTTATTATCTATGGTATGCAGGTTTTGTTGAATGGGAAACATTAGTGACATTTTCCGAACACTCGAAGATGTGCACTTTGGAAATTTGCTGAACGACGCTTTCAGCCCTTCTAATCTATTTCTGCTGAAAATCCCAACAGGTAAGTCTCTTACCAATTGCTTATACAATTTCAACATATTTAAATATAAGTTTATGTATCGGCTTCTAATTTTTTATGGATTTTAGTCGTTAGGGATCATAACACTTAGGACACTCAGATCTCTGTGTACTCACCCTTCCTTTCTTGTCAGAATACTGACTTAGGAATCATAGCCTTCTTCATAGGGTCACCCTCCGGAATAGTTTCTTATCTATGGTTTGTAGGTTCTATTGATCGGGAAAATTCAGCAACATTACCTAAACACTCGTAGACGAGCAATTTGGAAATTAGCGACGCGCTTTCAGCTCCCCATATCTGTCTCAGCTCAAAATCCCAACTAGCATATCTCTTACCAATTGCTCATATAATTTAAAAACATTAAAATTTAAGTTTATTTATCAGTTTCTATTATTTTGTGGCTCATAATCGTTAGAGATCATAGGCGAGAACACTCGAGGCTCTTCCCACTCACCCTTTTATTTTTATCAGATTACTGACTTAAGCATCGGAGCCATTTTCCCAGGGTCACCCTCCGGGTTAGTTTCTTATCTGTGGTTTGCAGGTTCTATTGAGGGTGGAAAACTTCAGCAACATTAGCCGAACACTTAAAGATGAGCAATTTGAAAATTAGTCGAATGACGCGTTCAGCTCCCCACATCTATCTCAGCTGCAAATCCCAACAGGTATGTCTCTTTCCAATTGCTCATATAATTTAAAGACATTTAAATTTACGTTTATTTATCAGTTTCTATTGTTTTGTGGCTTATAGTCGTCGGTGATCATAACACTCAGAACACTTAGAGCTCAGCCTACTCACCCTTCTATTTTTGTCAGAATACTGACTTAGGCATCGGAGGCTTCTTCCTAGGGTCACCCTCTGGGCCAGTTTCTTATCTGTGGTTTGCAGGTTCTACTAAGGGTAGGAAACATCGGCAACATTATCCGAACACTCAAAGATGAACAATTTGGAAATTAGCCGAACAACGCTTTCAAATCCCTACATCTATCTCAACAGAAAATCCCAACAGGTATGTGTTTTACCAATTGCTCATACCATTTAAAGACATTTAAATTTAAGTTTATTTATCGGATTTTATTGTTTTGTGGCTCATAGTCGTCAGGGATCATAACACTAAGAACACTCAGAGCTCTGCCTACTCACCCTTCTATTTTTGTCAGAATACTGACTTAGGCATCGGAGCCTTCTTCCGAGGGTCACCCTCCGGCCCAGTTTCTTATCTGTGGTTTGCAGGTTCCAATAATGGTGGGAAACTTTAACAACATTAGCCGAACACTCGAAGACGAGCACTTTGGAAATTAGCCAAATGTGCTTCAGACCCTTCACATCTGTCTTGGCTAAAAATCCCAACGGGTATGTCTCTTATTAATTGATCATACGATTTTGACATATTTAAATTTAAGTTTATGTGTCGGCTTTAATGTTTTATGGTTCATAGTCGTCAGGGATCATAACACTCAGAGCTCTGCCAACTCACCTTTCTCTTTTTGTCAGAATACTGACTTAGGCATCAGAGCCTTCTTCCCGGGGTCACCCTCCGGGCCAGTTTTTTATCTGGGGTTTATAGGTTCTACTTGAGCGGGAAATTTCATCAACATTAGCCGAACACTTGAAGACGAGCACTTTGAAAATTAGCTGAATGATACTTTCATCCCTCCACATCTCTCTCGGCTAAAAATCCCAACAGGTATGTCTCTTACCGATTGCTAATACAATTTCAACATATTTAGATTTAAGTTTATATATCGGATTCGATTGTTGACACTTAGAACACTCAGAGCTCTACACTCACCCTTCCAATTTTGTCGGAATACTGACTTAGGCATCGGAGCCTTCTTCCTAGGGTCACCCTCCGGGCCAGTTTCTTATCTGTGGTTTGCAGGTCCTAATGAGGGCGGAAAAATTTAACAACATTATCCGAACACTCGAAGACAAGCACTTTGGGAATTAGCTAAACGTGCTTTCAGCTCTTCACATTTGTCTCGGCTAAAAATCCCAACAGGTATGTCTCTTACTAATTGCTCATTCGATTTCAACATATTTAAATTCAAGTTTATGTGTTGGCTTCTATTGTTTTGTGGCGCGTAGTCGTCAAGGATCATAACACTCAGAAAACTTAGAGCTTTGCCTACTCACCCTTCTCTTTTTATAAGAATACTGACTTAGGCATCGGAGACTTCTTCCCGAGGTCACCCTCCGGGCCAGTTTTTTATCTGTGGTTTACAGGTTCTAACTGATCGGAAAATTTCATCAACATTAGTAGAACAGTTGAAGACGAGCACTTTGAAAATTAGCTGAATGATGTTTTCATCCCTCCACATCTCTCTCGACTAAAAATCTCAATAGGTATGTCTCTTTCCATTTGCTAATACAATTTTAAAATATTTAGATTTAAGTTTATATATCGGCTTCTATTTTTTTATGGTTCTTAGTCGTTAGTGATCATAACCCTCAGAACGCTCAGAGCTCTGCCTATTCACCCTTCCATTTTTTTCAGAATACTGACTTAGGAATCGGAGCCTTCTTCCCGGGGTCACACTCTGGGCCAGTTTCTTATGTGTGGTTTGTAGGTTCTAACTTAGCGGAAAATTTTTGCAATATTAGCTGAACACTCGTAGACGAGAACTTTGAAAATCAGCCAAATGACACTTCCAACTCTCCACATCTGTACTAACGATAGGGTATCCACGGTTGGGAATTATAATCAGATTAGGAATAGAAAAGATTTACCTGCTGCATATGATTTTCAGTCACAACTAACTTGCTGAGAATTTGGCTGAAATTATATCAAAGACATTGAGCTGGCTATGCCGCTGAACCATTATTCATAAAGAAAGGCTGAGACATTATGTAATGATGTTGTATTGAATCTAAGTCTAAAAGTGCAAAGACATTATGTAATGATGCTGCTCAAGGACTTGTCCTAATACCTTATAACCCTCTACTCAAAGATTCTTCATATCTTTAAGAGACTGACGTCTTTATAAAGTGCTGCTGAATTGAAAAACCAAGCTGGTCAAAGGTTAAACTCAAATGGTCTATAGAAAACCGGAATTGGTTTGGTTTGTATTGAACCATTGAACCATGATCAATCATATTTTAAATATTAGACTGAACCAGTTTAAATCCATAAGGCCATTCAATGTGGCTGAACCAAGATGTTGAGCCCATAATACGAAAATTGACCCATCAAGAGTTTAATCATTAAATTACTTGAATTGAAGATGAACCATATAATTATCTTGGCACTCTTGTGTTGACACCAATTACAATATGACATGTGTTGCAATATGATTCTCAACATATAGTTGAAAGTAGCGATAGGGGCAGCGGCTGCAGTTTCACAACCAGCAGCAGATGAAGGTGCAGCAGTAGCAATAGGGGCAGCAGCTGCAATCCATGTTCAACAGCGCCCCTCTCATTCTTCTTCTTCTTCTTCTTCTTCGTCTTCTTCTTCTTCATCTTCTTACAGTTCAACCATAGTATACAGCAGAATAATGGAATAACAGAGGCAGTTTTGGGCTTTTAAGGTTCAGCCCTAAGGGTCGTTAGGGCCCGTTTGGTAGAACTAGTAGCAATTGGGGCAGCAGCTGCCGTGCATGTGCAACAGTCCCCCTCTCCTTCTCCTTCTTCTTCTTACTATTCCACCGTAGTATACAGCAGAATAATGGAATAACAGAGGTGGTTTTTTTAGGCTTTTAAGGTTCAGCCCTAAGGGTCCTTTAGGCTCGTTTGGCTAAACCAATCCAACTACCAAATTAGTTCTAAAATTTAATTCTAAAAACTACTTTTAAAACATAAAATATGCAAAATTTATTTCCCTTTAATAAACACCACCAAATATTAACTAATTAATTTGGATTTGGTCAGCATGATGACCTCTACATTTTGGGTAAGTGCGATGCCTATGGATGTAGGCATGTGGGCCACCAGTAAAAATTTTTAATTTTTCTTACATTTTGCCAGCCGAACTGGCTGGCCAGTTGGCAGTAGGGTATCCCGCCAGTTTGTCCATTTTTACACCATTAGCTGTCCTAACCTTTAGGTTCTGGAATCCATCCATTATAGGACTGGTTCCACTCATTTTTGGCTATTTTTATGCTCCCTCCTTAGCCCATAAATTAATGAAATTCCTTGTCTCCCACTACTATATATGGGGATCCATAGTAGGTTCTAACTGATCGAGAAATTTCATCAACATTAGCCAAACACTTGAAGACGAGCACTTTGAAAATTAGCTGAATGATGCTTTCATCCCTCCACATCTCTCTCGACTAAAAATCTCAATAGGTATGTCTCTTATCAATTGTTAATACAATTTTAAAATATTTAGATTTAAGTCTATGTATCGACTTCTATTGTTGACACTTAGAACACTCAGAGCTCTATTTACTCACCCTTCTAATTTAGTCAGAATACTGACTTAGGAATTGGAGCCTTCTTCCTAGGGTCACCCTTCGGGCTAGTTTATTATCTGTGGTAAGCAGGTTCTATTAGGCCGGAAACTTCAGCAACATTAGCCAAACACTTGAAGACTTGCGCTTTGGAAATTAGGTGAACGATTCTTTTGGCTCTCCACATCTGTCTCGGCAGAAAATCCCACCAGATATGTTTCTTACCAATCGCATATACAATTTCAACACATTTTAATTTAAGTTTACATATTGAATTCTTTTGTTTTATGCCTCTTAGTCGTCAGGGATCATATATCTACACGCATTTGATCAATATGAGATTAGTTCGGCCAAAATTCACCAATATTGAAGTTTCTTAGGAAATTATCCTCTTTGGAGTCAAAACTAGCGAAATGATACCGAAAGTCAAGATACAGTTGAACTTTCCTCGTAATTGTAATTTTCTCATTGAAAACTTACAATCTATACAAAAGGTTTGAATGAAATATAATGGACCCTGTAAGTACTGAGAGCCAGTACGTCTCCTAATACAAAAGGGCATCACAAAGAGAATGCTCATTAACTTTTCTATAAATATCCAAATATAAATTAGAACAAGTATTTAACATAATCCTTAAATATATGCAAATGAATCTTACAAACTGATATAAAATAAATAATATACTCTAAATAATTCCTATCATAATCATGCTAATATGAAAATGATAATGCAGGCATTTCTTAGAAGGGAGCAAAACAAGAAATGACTAAATAAATTAAACAATTTCACATAATATGATTCACATACATGGTTAAACACCATAATATGACTTAAATACATGAACAACTAAGTCATCCATAGGTCTCCCTATAAAATGATTATACCACCTCAACCTGCTCTCGCGGAACTTATACGGAATCGGTGTGATCCCCACTTTGTTTCTAATTAATATATTCATTACTTATCCCTCCTGGTCTTGATGCACATCCCTCATAACATCCTCATCTCTACTACACCCAGAGATGAGGATGTTACGTGGGATCCTCATCTCCGGGTGTAGTAGAGATGATGAAGTTACGTGTGATATGCGGTAAGACCAGGAAGGATAAATTAAGGAATGAGTGCGAGAGAAAATACGTGGGGGTTGCACTGACTCGGGAGAATCTCCGTGAGAGCCAGTTGAGGTGGTATTGTTATATTCCACGAAGAGCTATATAAGCCTCAATTTGGAAAAACGACCGAATGCAAGTAGAGGGTTTCAGAAGAGGTATGGGCAGACCTAAAATTACTATCGACAAGTGGTAAGGACATATATACATATGGTAAGGAAAATTAGCTGCTGGATGATGTGCAAATTTGTTGGTATCAGGTTGGACACAAATCTTGCAACATTCTTATAGGTAGTATTGCTAGAGCTTCTTAAGTTAATGGGATTACTTTTCATATAATTTGCACATATTTTAAGTTAATGAGAGTACTTTTCAAATAATTTGTAGCACTTTTAATTTATTGAGTGTACTTATCATATATGAGATATCTGCCTCCTCAGCTAGAATGGTGATCGCTCGATCAAAAGCTCACGAGTCCACATCAGCAAGGATTGCAACCAGCCAGCGAATGGGAATAGACACAGACTATGATATACAGAAGATTTATACTTATTTTTACGGTAAGACACTCAGAACACTTAGAGCTTTGCCTACTCTCCCTTCCATTTTTATCAGAATACTAACTTAGGCATAGAAGCCTTCTTTTCGGGATCACCCTCCGGGCCAATTTCTTATTTATGGTTTGCAGGTTCTATTGAGCGGGAAACTATAGCAACATTAGCCGAATGCTTAAAGATGAGTAATTTTGAAATTAACTGAACGACACTTTCAACTCCCCACATTTGTCTCAGCAGAAAATCCCAACAGGTATGTCTCTTACCAATTGCTCAAATAATTTAAAGTCATATAAATTTAAGCTTATTTAATGACTTATATTATTTTGTGGCTCATAGTCATCAGGGATCATGACACTCAGAGCTTTTTATATTTTTATAAGAATGTTGACTTAGGAATCGGATCTTTCTTCCCAGGGTCACTCTCCGGGCCAATTTTTTATCTGTGGTATGCAGGTTCTATTAAGGCTGGGAAACTTCAGCAACATTAGCTGAACACTCAAAGATGAGCACTCTAGAAATCAGTCGAACGTGCTTTCAACCCTCTACATCTATCTCTGCTGAAAATCCCAACAGGTATATCTCTTACCAATTGCTCATACAATTTTAACATATTTAAATTTTAGTTTATGTATCGGTGTCTATTTTTTTGTGGCTCATAGTCGTCAGAAATCAAAACACTCAGAACACTCTGACCCCTACTTACTCACCCTTCTATTTTTGTCATAACAGACGTAGGCATCAGAGACTTCTTCCCGGGGTCTCCATCTGGGCCAGTTACTAATTTATGGTTTGAAGGCTCTAACTGAGCCGGACACTTCATCAAAATTAGCCGACCACTCGAAGATGAGAACTTTGAAAATTTGCTAAACGTGCTTTTAGCTCTTCACATTTGTCTCGGCTAAAAATCCCAACAGGTATGTCTCTTACTAATTGCTCATACGATTTCAACATATTTAAATTTAAGTTTATGTGTTGGCTTCTATTGTTTTGTGGCTCGTAGTCGTCAGGGATCATAACACTCAGAACACTCAGAGCTCTGCCTTCTCACCCTTCTCTTTTTATCATAATACTGACTTTGGCAACGGAGACTTCTTCTCGGGGTCACCCTCTGGGCCAGTTTTTTATCTATGGTTTGCAGGTTCTAACTGATCAAGAAATTTCATCAACATTAGCCGAACACTTGAAGACGAGCACTTTGAAAATTAGCTGAATGATGCTTTCATCCCTCCACATCTCTCTCGACTAAAAATCCCAATAGGTATTTCTCTTACCAATTGCTAATACAATTTCAAAATAATTAGATTTAAGTTTATGTATCGACTTCTATTTTTTTATGGTTCTTAGTCGTTAGTGATCATAACGCTTAGAACACTCAGATCTCTACCTACTCACCCTTCTATTTTTGTCAGAATACTGACTTAGGCATCGGAGCCTTCTTCTCGGGGTCACCCTCCGGGCCAGTTTCTTATCTGTGGTTTACAGGTTCTAATGAGGGTGGAAAACTTTAACAATATTAGCCGAACACTCGAAGATGAGCACTTTGGAAATTATCCGAACGTGCTTTAGGCCCTTCACATTTGTCTTGGCTAAAAATCCCAACGGGTATGTCTCTTATTAATAACTCATACGATTTCAACATATTTAAATTTAAGTTTATGTGTCTGCTTCATTGTTTTGTGGTTCGTTGTCACCAGGGATCATTACACTCAGAACACTCAGAGCTCTGCCAACTCACCCTTCTCTTTTTATCAGAATATTGACTTAGGCATCAAAGCCTTCTTCCCGGGGTCACCCTCCGGCCAATTTTTATCTGTGGTTTACAGGTTCTAACTGAGCGGGAAATTTCATCAACATTAGCCAAACACTTAAAGACGAGCACTATAAAAATTAGTTGAATGACGCTTTCATCCCTCCACATCTCTCTCAACTAAAAATCCCAACAGGTATGTCTCTTACCAATTGCTAATACAATTTCAACATATTTAAATTTAAGTTTATGTATCGGCTTCTATTGTTGACACTTAGAACACTCAGAGCTCTACACTCACCCTTGCAATTTTGTTAGATTACTGACTTAGGCATCGGAGCTCTACACTCACCCACTCACCATGTTTTCCAAATCACAAGTATAATGAGATCCCCACAATCAACGTCGTACCCACGCCCGATTGTTTAGTTTCATAACCAAATGAGTGTATCATTTGTTAAATATTCTGAATTGACTCATTATAGGTTCACTACTAAACCCAAAACAACTCTTAACAACCCATGTCTAAATCTTATTTGAAACCTCGAAAATGCTCGTAAGTTACCCCTACTCATAGGGCTAATTTGGGTAAATAGGTAGAGAACATAACCCACAAGGGGTATGGTACCATTCAACCAAAATAGGGGCTGATTGGGCTGAAAAACACCCAATCGGTATGAGACAACTGGCTGGCCCTTGCCCAATCGGTAGGAGAGATTCTATAAAAATTTATGCCCTTCCATATGTGGTTCTACCAATTTCTCTGGCTTAGGCTACCCATGGCTGATGGGTATGGTCCATGGCAACATGGGGAAGTATCTCCTTGTCCCTAGGGTCATTTTACAGTCCACAAAATCACCAATTGCCTGAGTTAAAATTCTGCCTTAACACACTTTCAAATTTCTTCCTAATTTGTATACTTAAACCTTATAATTCTGTAATAAAAATTTCCCACCTCTCATACTGATTTAATTGGAGCTGGAACAGATAAAAAGTATGGATGAGCCACAGTCTAGCTTACTAAAATTAGGAATTCTTCCACTGAGTACAAAATAAGTATATAGGGACTAATTTTAGTCCCTAATTTATTGAATTCCTAACCGAGTATGCTTATACTTTAATTAACCTAATTCCTTTGCATGCAGTCCCAGATTCCCAAATTTTGGGTGGCTGTATACTTGAAACCCTAAACGGGTTTCATTCCTACTTAATGTAATTGCTGTATAGCAATTATGGTGGTGGAATTTTATCTTATTGAGTATGCGTATAGCAGAAAGAAGGTTCTAGCAGCCGAACCTAGCTGTGTGCAGCATCAACTCTATGTACAGCGTGGTAGTAACAATCTTTCATGCATGAATCTGCTCTAGTTTGTAGCAATTTCAGTCCTAGTAACATCTGAACTTCTGGACAGCAGCTTTGCTAAGCTTCATATGCATGAATTACTATCCTCAGTCATTATTAGTAGCAGGACAGCAGCTAAATTCCAAAGATGGGCAGCAACCACCTTCTTGTATAATAATTACCTTCCTTATAGCTTGTATCAGTAGCAGCCTTATGCAGCTACAAGAGGCTTCATCATTTAGCTTTTGCTCTCACCAACAAGCAGCAGCAGTAGATGAAGGTGCGGCAGCAGCTGTTATACCCAATGGATCACTGAGAGGGGGGTGAATCAGTGATATAAAAAAAAAGATCCTCACAAGTTGCTTCACGTGCACAATCGTCAATTAATACCTGAAAGCAAATCACAAACCACGGCACAAAAGATACGTGGTTCAGCAGTGTGCCAACATCCACGAAGCAAATAACCGTTTGAGCTACAACTCAAATCTGGTCTTAGTAATTCGATTGCACACACAATCAGGAGCACCGACCCCTTAACAAGATTCAACACAGCACCCACTGTATTTGGAGCTACAACCTCAACTACACTAGTCAAGCACCCACGATACAGCATTTACAACCAATCACTAATAAACAGAGGAAACCCTAAAACATCAAGTCTACCCAACACCCCGAGTATAGACTTACATTCAAAAGAAATCAAGATTTAAACAAATAATGCGCTCACTTTGATTTCTTGGTCTTCAATCAATGTACACCTTCTCAGACAAGGTGTGTTTCTTCAAATCACCAAACCACTTCAAACAATAACCAATAAATTTCTTCACAGGTCCAAATTAATGATGAATGTAATGGAAGCACTTCAATTTTAGATATAACCCCATTCAATCACAGTAGCAACAATAATAGTATGCATAAGCAAGATAGCAGTAGGAACATCAATATATAAAAGTTCTTCAATTAACTGATGGGCTTGTGGCAATATTGGTCTATTAAAGCAACCTCACCTATCAACTCCGATATGAATGTCCATATTTTAAAATTCAGACTGAAGCTGGATATATATAAAACCGAAGCTGAATTCTGAGATCGTAAACAGTAGACTTCCTTTAAACCTAAGAAGAATGCAGCAATAGTTCTTGTAGCAATAACTGGCAGCACCTCTTCTCCTTCTTTAGTGCGGCAACAAAGAACCCTTTCCTCCTTCCATTGGTCAGCAGGAAATCAGAACAAATATTGAGTCAGAGCAGTAAGAACGAACCAAAAGATATGATCAGCAAACTCTCTCAATCTGTTGCTCTCCCTCTCTTTCTGCCTGCCTTCCACTTTTTTTTCGTATGAAGAAGACCTCTTTTTATACCCAGCATAACAGACTTCAAAAAGTAATTCCATATTCGAGTTCTTCTCCTAATTCCTTTTGATCTCAAATCTGAGATTTTCCCTTTTTGTTTGAACTGTGCTTGGGATGTACGCACAAGAGACTCCACTTGATATCGGCTGCTTTCTCTTTCTACTTCTTTCTTTCTAATTTGAGTTAATAACAGCACACGTAAAAGGATCCAGCAAGGCCGATTTTCTAGAAGTCCAACTGAATTGAGGATTCTTCTTTTGACTGGAAATATTAGAAAAAAGAGAGGCTCCTTGCTGTCCCATATCAGTGAAAACTCTTCTTGCTGCCCACATATAAGAAGGTTACTTCCTTGTTGGACTCCAGCTCTTTTAAAAAATAACAGACTTCTTTTTCTTTTCTTTTTATAGAGCATAGGGTATCCACGGTTGGGAATCATAATCAGATTAGGAATAGAAAAGATTTACCTGCTGCATATGAGTTTCAGTCACAACTAACTTGCAAAGATTTTGGCTGAAATTATATCAAAGACGTTGAGCTGGCTATGTTGCTGAACCATTATTCATAAAGAAAGGCTGAGACATTATATAATGATGTTGTATTGAATCAAAGTCTAGAAGCTGACTCACCAATCCACTATTTAGCTGTTCGATTCAACAAATAAACTTGTCCTAATACCTTATAACCCTCTACTAAAATATTCTTCATATCTTTAAGAGACTGACGTCTTTATAAAGTGCTGCTGAATTGAAAAACCAAGCTGGTCAAAGGTTAAACTCAAATGGTCTATTGAAAACCAGAATTGGTTTGGTTTGTATTGAACCATTGAACCATAATCAATCATATTTTAAATATTACAGTGAACCAGTTTAAATCCATAAGGCCATCCAATGTGGCTGAACCAAGATATTGAGCCCATAATACGAAAATTGACCCATTAAGATTTTAATCATTGAATTACTTGAATTGAAGATGAACCATATAATTATCTTGGCACTTGTGTTGACACCAATTACAATAAGACATGTATTGCAATATGATTCTCAACATATGGATGACAGTAGCAATAGGGGCAGCGGCTGCAGTCCAACAACCTGCAGGAGATGAAGGTACAGCAGTAGCAATAGGGGCTGCAGCTGCAATCCATGTTCAACAGCACCCCTTTCCTTCTTCTTCTTCTTCGTCTTCTTCTTCTTCATCTTCTTACAGTTCAACCGTAGTATACAGCGGAATATTGGAATAACAGAGGCAGTTTTGGGCTTTTAAGGTTCAGCCCTAAGGATCGTTAGGGCCCGTTTGGTAGAACCAGTAGCAATTGGGGCAGCTGCTGCAGTGCATGTGCAACAGCCCCTCTCCTTCTCCTTCTTCTTCTTACTGTTCCACCGTAGTATACAGCAGAATAATGGAATAACAGAGGCAGTTTTTTTGGGCTTTTACGGTTCAGCCCTAAGGGTCCTTTAGGCTCATTTGGCTGAACCAGTCCAACTACCAAATTAGTTCTAAAATTTAATTCTAAAAACTACTTTTAAAACATAAATTATAGAAAATTTAATTCCCTTTAATAAACCCCACCAAATATTAACTTATTAATTTGGATTTGGTCAGCATGATGTCCTCTACATTTTGGGTAAGTGGGATGCCTATGGGTGTACACATATGGGCCCCAGTAAAAATTTTAAATTTTTCCTACATTCTGCTAGCCAAACCCTGGCTAGTTGGCAGTAGGGTATCCCGCCAGTTTGTCCATTTTTACACCACTAGCTGTCCTAACCTTTAGGTTCTTGAATCCAACCAATATAGGACTGGTTCCACTAATTTTTGGCTATTTTTATGCTCCTTCCTTAACCCATAAAATAGCCAAATTCCCTATCTACCTTCTTATACCTACTAGGCTACAACACTAGGGACAGTTGCTTCTAGTTTAGGGTGTTACAACATCATTGGTAGACATCAAGTGTATGATATAGACTTCACTTGTTTAAGGGTGAGAATATTTGTTCTATTATGCTAGGAGCCCAATTCCTATGTTATAATATTCTGTTTATACTTACCGCTCTCTTACTAATTTCTTGTATTGTTCCCTCCGATAGGTAATTTGAAGAACATGTTTGTTCTAAAATGTCTCTAACTCAACTATTTCTTATCAAGATACAAATTGATAGAAATCCTACAATGTTCTTTTAAGTATTTTTGCTAGACCTTCCTAAGTTCCTTGGATTACTTGTCATATAATTTACACGACTTTTAAGTAACTGTGAGTATTTTTCATATAATTATAGCTCTTTCAAGTTATTGAGTGTCTTTGTCATATATGAGATTTGCCACCTCAGCTCAGATGGTGATCGCACAATCCTAAGCTCAGCAGTCCATATCAGCAAGGATGGCAAACAACCAGCCAATGGGAAGAGCCACCGACCACTATAAAAAGAAGACGTAAACAGAATTTTACAGTAAGACACTCAGAACACTCAGAGCTCTATCTACTCACCCTTCTATTTTTGTTGGAATACTGACTTAGGCAATGGAGCCTTCCTCCCGGGGTCACTCTCTGGGCGAATTCCTTATCTATGGTTCGCAGGTTCTAACTGAGTAGGAAACTTCATTAGCATTAGCCGAACACTCGAAGACGAGCACTTTGAAAATTAGCCGAACGTGCTAAAAATCCCAACAGGTATGTCTCTTACTAATTGCTCATGTGATTTTAATATATTTAAATTTAAGTTTATGTGTTGGCTTCTATTATTTTGTGGCTCGTAGTTGTCAGGGATCATAACACTCAGAACACTCAGAGCTATGCCTACTCACCCTTCTCTTTTTAACAGAATACTGACTTTGGCATCGGAGACTTCTTCCTGGGGTCACCCTCCGGGCCAGTTTTTTATCTATGGTTTGCAGGTTCTAACTGATCGAGAAATTTCATCAATATTATCCGAACACTTGAAGACGAGCACTTTGAAAATTAGCTGAATGACACTTTCATCCCTCCACATCTCTCTTGACTAAAAATCCCAATAGGTATGACTCTTACCAATTGCTAATACAATTTTAAAATATTTAGATTTAAGTTTATGTATCGACTTCTATTGTTGACACTTAGAACACTCAGGGCTCTACTTACTCACCCTTCCAATTTTGTCAGAATACTGACTTAGGCATCGGAGCCTTCTCTCGGGGTCACCTTCCGGGCCAGTTTATTATCTTGGTATGCAGGTTCTAATGGGCGGGAAACTTCAGCAACATTAGCTGAACACTCGAAGACTTATGCTTTGGGAATTAGCCGAATGACTCTTTCAGCTCTCCACATTTGTCTCGGCTGAAAAGCACATCAGATAAGTTTCTTACCAATTACACGCATAATTTCAACACATTTTAATTTAAGTTTACGTATTGACTTCTTTTGTTTTATGCCTTTTAGTTGTCAGGGGTCATATACCTACACGCATTTGATTAATATGAGATTAGTTCAGCCAAAATTCACCATTATTTAAGTTTCTTAGGAAATTTTCCTCTTTGGAGTCAAAACTAGCGAAGTGATACCGAAAGCCAATATACCGTTGAACTTTCCTCGTAATTGTAATTTTCTCATTGAAAACTTACAATCTATACAAAAGGTTTGAACGAAATATAATAGGCCTGTAATTACTGAGAGCCAGTACGTCACCTAATACAAAAGGGCATCACAGAGAGAATGCTCTTTAATTTTTCCATAATTTAAATGCACAAGAAAGTAATTTTTTTTAACACTATAAACATAATGGCCTAATATCCAAATAAAAATTAGAACAAGTATTTATTATAATCCACAAATATATGCAAATGAATCTTACAAACTGATATAAAATAAATAATATACTCTAAATAATTCCTATCATAATCATGCTAATATGAAAATGATAACGCAGGCATTTCTTAAAAGGGAACAAAAGGAGAAATGGCTAAATAAATTAAACAATTTCACATAATATGATTCACATACATGGTTAAACACCATAATATGACTTAAATACAAGAATAACTAAGTCATCCATAGGTCTCCCTATAAAATGATTATACCACCTCACCCTGCTCTCGCGGAACTTATATGGAATCGGTGTGACCCCCACTTTGTTTCTAATTAATATATTCGTTACTTATCCCTCCCGGTCTTAATACACATCCCTCATAACATCCTCATCTCTGCTACACCCAGAGATGAAGATGTTACGTGGGATCCACATCTCTGGGTGTAGCAAAGATGATGAAATTACGTGTGATATGCGGTGAGACCAGGAAGGATAAATTAAGGAATGATTGCATGAGAAACTAAGTGGGGGTCGCACTGACTCGGGACAAGCTCCATGAGAGCTAGTTGAGGTGGTATAGTTATATTCCATGGAGAGCTATATGAGCCTCATTGGAAAAATGACCTAATGCAAGTAGAGGGTTTCAGAAGAGGTATGGGCAGACCTAAAATTACTATCGACAAGTGGTAAGGACATATATACATATGGTAAGGAAAATTAGCTGCCGGACAATGTGCAAATTGGTTGGTATCAGGTTGGACACAAATCTTGCAACATTCTTATAAGTAGTATTGCTAGAGCTTCTTAAGTTAATGGGATTACTTTTCATTTAATTTGCACATATTTTAAGTTAATGAGAGTACTTTTTAAATAATTTACAACTCTTTTAAGTTATTGAGTGTACTTATCATATATGAGATCTGCCTCCTCAGCTAGAATGGTGATCGCTCGATCAAAGGCTCACGAGTCCACATCAACAAGGATAGCAACCAGCCAGCGAATGGGAAGAGACACAAACCACGATATACAGAAGATTTAGACTTATTTTTACGGTAAGACACTCGAAACACTTAGAGCTCTGCCTACTCTCCCTTCCATTTTTATCAGAATACTAACTTAGGCATAGAAGCCTTCTTCCTGGGATCTCCCTTCGGGACAGTTTCTTATTGCTGGTTTGCAGGTTCTATTAAGCGAAACTACCGCAACATTAGCCGAACGCTTAAAGATGAGCAATTAAGAAATTAACCGAACAACGCTTTCAACTCCCCACATCTGTCTTAGCAGAAAATCCCAACATGTATATCTCTTACCAATTGCTTAAATAATATAAAGTCATAAATTTAAGCTTATCTAACGACTTATATTATTTTATGGCTCATAGTCATCAGGGATCATAACACTCAGAGCTTTCTAAATTTTTATAAGAATGTTAACTTAGGCATCGGAGCTTTCTTCCCGGGATCACCCTCCAGGCCAGTTTCTTACCTGTGGTTTGCAGGTTCTATTGAGGCTGGGAAACTTCAGCAACATTAGCCGAACACTCAAAGACAAGCACTTTAGAAATCAGCCGAACGTGCTTTTGCCCTCTACATATATCTCGGTTAAAAATCCCAATAGGTACATCTCTTACCAATTGCTCATATAATTTTAATATATTTAAATTTTAGTTTATGTATCGGTGTCTATTTTTTTGTGGCTCATAGTCATCAGGGATCATAACATGAACACTCTGAGCTCTACATACTTACCCTTCTATTTTTGTCATAACACTTACGTAGGCATCGCAAACTTCTTCCCGGGGTCACCATCCTGGCCAGTTACTTATTTATGGTTTGTAGGCTCTAGCTGAGTAGGAAACTTCATCAAAATTGGCCGAACACTTGAAGATGAGAACTTTGAAAATTCGCTAAACGACGCTTTCAGCCCTCCACATCTGTTTTGGCTAAAAATCTCGACTGGTATATCTGTTTCCAATTGCTCATATTATTTCAACACATTTAAATTTATGTTTATGTATCGGCTTCTAATTTTTTGTGGCTCTTGGTCGTTAGGGATCATAACACTCAGAACACTCAGAGCTTTGCCTACTCACCCTTCCTTTTTTGTCACGGGTTCTAACTGGGCGGGAAATTTCATCAACATTAGCCAAACACTTGAAGATGAGCACTTTGAAAATTAGCCGAACGACACTTTCATCCCTCTAGATCTGTCTCGGATGGAAATCATAACAGGTATGTCTCTTACCAATTGTAAATACAATTTCAACACATTTAAATTTAAGTTTATATATCGGCTTCTACTATCAACACATAGAATGCTCAGAGCTCTGCCAACTCACCCTCCCAATTTTGTCAAAATACTGACTTAGGCATCGGAGCCATCTTCCCTGGGTGACCCTCGAGGCCAGTTTATTATCTATGGTATGCAGGTTTTGTTGAATGGGAAACATTAGTGACATTTTCCGAACACTCGAAGACGTGCACTTTGGAAATTTTCGAACGACGCTTTCAGCCCTTCTAATCTATTTCTGCTGAAAATCCCAACAGGTATGTCTCTTACCAATTGCTCATACAATTTCAACATATTTAAATATAAGTTTATATATTGGCTTCTAATTTTTTATGGCTTTTAGTCGTTAGGGATCATAACACTCAGGACACTCAGATCTTTGTGTACTCACCCTTCCTTTTTTGTCAGAATACTGACTTAGGAATCATAGCCTTCTTCATAGGGTCACCCTCTGGGATAGTTTCTTATCTATGGTTTGTAGGTTCTATTGATCGGGAAAATTCAGCAACATTACCTGAACACTAGTAGACGAGCAATTTGGAAATTAGCTGAATGACGCTTTCAGCTCCCCATATCTGTCTCAGCTCAAAATCCCAACTAACATGTCTCTTACCAATTGCTCATACAATTTAAAAATATTAAAATTTAAGTTCCTTTACCAGTTTCTATTTCTTTGTGGCTTATAGTCGTTAGAGATCATAACGCTGAGAACACTCAGAGCTCTTCCCACTCACCCTTTTATTTTTATCAGATTACTGACTTAGGCATCGGAGCCATTTTCCCAGGGTCACCCTCCGGGTTAGTTTCTTTTCTGTGGTTTGCAGGTTCTGTTGAGGGTGGAAAACTTTAGCAACATTAGCCGAACACTTAAAGATGAGCAATTTGAAAATTAGTCGAATGACGCTTTCAGCTCCCACATCTATCTCAGCTGCAAATCCCAACAGGTATGTCTCTTTCCAATTGCTCATATAATTTAAAGACATTTAAATTTACGTTTATTTATCAGTTTCTATTATTTTGTGGCTTATAGTCATCGGGGATCATAACACTCAGAACACTTAGAGCTCTGCCTACTCACCCTTCTATTTTTGTCAGAATACTGACTTAGGCATCGGAGGCATCTTCCCAGGGTCACCCTCTGGGCCAGTTTCTTATCTGTGGTTTGCAGGTTCTACTGAGGGTAGGAAACATCAGCAATATTATCCGAACACTCAAAGATGAGCAATTTGGAAATTAGCTGAACAATGCTTTCAACTCACTACATCTATCTCAACAGAAAATCCCAACATGTGTGTGTTTTACCAATTACTTATACCATTTAAAGACATTTAAATTTAAGTTTATTTATTGGATTTTATTGTTTTGTGGCTCATAGTCATCAGGGATCATAACACTAAGAATACTTAGAGCTCTGCCTACTCACCCTTCTATTTTTGTCAGAATAGTGACTTAGGCATCAGAGCCTTCTTCCCGGGGTCACCCTCCGGGGCCAGTTTCTTATCTGTGGTTTGCAGGTTCCAATGATGGTGGGAAACTTTAACAACATTAGCCGAACACTCGAAGACGAGCACTTTGGAAATTAGCCAAACGTGCTTCAGGCCCTTCTCATCTTCTTGGCTAAAAATCCCAACAGATATATCTCTTATTAATTGCTCATACAATTTTTACATATTTAAATTTAAGTTTATGTGTCGGCATCATTATTTTATGGTTCGTAGTCGTCAGGGATCATAACACTCAGAGCTCTGCCAACTCACCTTTCTCTTTTTATCAGAATACTGACTTAGGCATCAGAGCCTTCTTCCCGGGGTCACCCTCCGGGCCAGTTTTTTACTAGGGTTTATAGGTTTTAACTGAGCGGGAAATTTCATCAACATTAGCCGAACACTTGAAGACGAGCGCTTTGAAAATTAGTTGAATGATGCTTTCATCCCTCCACATCTCTCTCGGCTAAAAATCCCAACAGGTATGTCTCTTACCGATTGCTAATACAATTTCAACATATTTAGATTTAAGTTTATATATCGGCTTCGATTGTTGACACTTAGAACACTCAGAGCTCTACACTCACCCTTTCAATTTTGTCAGAATACTGACTTAGGCATCGGAGCCTTCTTCCTAGGGTCACCCTCCGGGCCAATTTTTTATCTGTGGTTTGCAAGTTCTAATGAGGGCGGAAAACTTTAACAACATTATCCGAACACTCGAAGACGAGCACTTTGGAAATTGGCTAAACGTGCTTTCAGCTCTTCACATTTGTCTCGGCTAAAAATCCCAACAGGTATGTCTCTTACTAATTGCTCATACGATTTCAACATATTTAAATTCAAGTTTATGTGTTGGCTTCTATTGTTTTGTGGCTCGTAGTCGTCAAGGATCATAACACTCATAACACTTAGAGCTTTGCCTACTCACCCTTCTCTTTTTATAAGAATACTGACTTAGGCATCGGAGACTTCTTCCTGGGGTCACCCTCAAGGCCAGTTTTTTATCTATGGTTTACAGGTTCTAGCTGATCGGGAAATTTCATCAACATTAGCCGAATAGTTGAAGAAGATCACTTTGAAAATTAGCTGAATGATGTTTTCATCCCTCCACATCTCTCTTGACTAAAAATCTCAATAGGTATGTCTCTTTCCATTTGCTAATACAATTTCAAAATATTTAGATTTAAGTTTATGTATCGGCTTCTATTTTTTTATGGTTCTTAGTCGTTAGTGATCATAACCCTCAGAACACTCAGAGCTCTGCCTACTCACCCTTCCATTTTTTTTTAGAATACTGACTTAGGAATCAAGCCTTCTTCCCGGGGTCACACTCTGGGCCAGTTTCTTATGTGTGGTTTGTAGGTTCTAACTTAGCGAAATTTTTTGCAATATTAGCTGAACACTCATAGACGAGAACTTTGAAAATCAGCCAAATGACACTTCCAGCTCTCCACATCTGTACTAACTATAGGGTATCCACGGTTGGGAATCATAATCAGATTAGGAATAGAAAAGATTTACCTGCTGCATATGAGTTTCAGTCACAACTAACTTGCTGAGAATTTGGCTGAAATTATATCAAAGACATTGAGCTGGCTATGCTGCTGGAACCATTATTCATAAAGAAAGGCTGAGACATTATGTAATGATGTTGTATTGAATCAAAGTCTAGAAGCGCAAAGACATTATGTAATGATGCTGCTCAAGGACTTGTCCTAATACCTTATAACCCTCTACTCAAAGATTCTTCATATCTTTAAGAGACTGACGTCTTTATAAAGTGCTGCTGAATTGAAAAACCAAGCTGGTCAAAGGTTAAACTCAAATGGTCTATAGATAACCAGAATTGGTTTGGTTTGTATTGAACCATTGAACCATGATCAATCATATTTTAAATATTCGACTGAACCAGTTTAAATCCATAAGGCCATTCAATGTGGCTGAACCAAGATATTGAGCCCATAATACGAAAATTGACCCATCAAGAGTTGAATCATTGAATTACTTGAATTGAAGATGAACCATATAATTATCTTGGCACTCTTGTGTTGACACCAATTACAATATGACATGTGTTGCAATATGATTCTCAACATATAGATGAAAGTAGCAATAGGGGCAGCAGCTGCAGTTTCACAACCAGCAGCAGATGAAGGTGCAGCAGTAGCAATAGGGGCAGCAGCTGCAATCCATGTTCAACAGCACCCCTCTCCTTCTTCTTGTTCTTCTTCTTCTTCGTCTTCTTCTTCTTCATCTTCTTACAGTTCAATCGTAGTATACAGCAGAATAATGGAATAACAGAGGCAGTTTTGGGCTTTTAAGGTTCAGCCCTAAGGGTCGTTAGGGCCCGTTTGGTAGAACTAGTAGCAATTGGGGCAGCAGCTGCCGTGCATGTGCAACAGTCCCCCTCTCCTTCTCTTTCTTCTTCTTACTATTCTACCGTAGTATACAGCAGAATAATGGAATAACAGAGGTGGTTTTTTTTGGGCTTTTAAGGTTCAGCCCTAAGGGTCCTTTAGGCTCGTTTGGCTAAACCAGTCCAACTACCAAATTAGTTCTAAAATTTAATTCTAAAAACTACTTTTAAAACATAAATTTTATAAAATTTAATTCCCTTTAATAAACACCACCAAATATTAACTTATTAATTTGGATTTGGTCAGCATGATGACCTCTACATTTTGGGTAAGTGCGATGCCTGTGGGTGTAGGCATGTGGGCCACCAGTAAAATTTTTTTATTTTTCCTACATTTTGCCAGCCGAATTGGCTGGCCAGTTGGCAGTAGGGTATCCCGCCAGTTTGTCCATTTTTACACCATTAGCTGTCCTAACCTTTAGGTTCTTGAATCCACCCATTATAGGACTGGTTCCACTCATTTTTGGCTATTTTTATGCTCCCTCCTTAGCCTATAAATTTATGAAATTCCTTGTCTCCCACTACTGTATATGGGGATCCATAGCATGATATATACTTCGCTCGTTTAAGGGTGAGAATATTTGTTCTATCGTGCTAGGAGCCCAATTCCTATATTATAATATTCTGTTTATACTTACCTCTCTCTTACTAATTTCTTATATTGGTCTCTCTGATAGGTAATTTGAAGAACATGTTTGTTCTAAAATGTCTCTAACTCAACTAATTCAAATCAAGACACAAATTGATAGAAATCCAACAACGTTCTTTTAAGTATTCTAGCTAGACCTTTTTAAGTTCCTTAGATTACTTGTCATATAATTTAACACTATAAACATAATGGCCAAATATCCAAATATAAATTAGAACAAGTATTTAACATAATCCATAAATATATGCGAATGAATCTTACAAACTGATATAAAATAAATAATATACTCTAAATAATTCCTATCATAATCATGCTAATATGAAAATGATAACGCAGGCATTTCTTAAAAGGGAACCAAAGGAGAAATGACTAAATAAATTAAACAATTTCACATAATATGATTCACATACATGGTTAAACACCATAATATGACTTAAATACAAGAATAACTAAGTCATCCATAGGTCTCCCTATAAAATGATTATACCACCTCAACCTGCTCTCGCGGAACTTATACGGAATTGGTGTGACCCCCACTTTGTTTCTAATTAATATATTCGTTACTTATCCCTCCCGGTCTTAATGCACATCCCTCATAACATCGCCATCTCTGCTACACCCAGAGATGAGGATGTTACGTGGGATCCTCATCTCTGGGTGTAGCAAAGATGATGAAGTTACGTGTGATATGCGGTGAGACCAGGAAGGATAAATTAAGGAATGATTGCATGAGAAACTAAGTGGGGGTTGTACTGACTCGGGACAAGCTTCATGAGAGCCAGTGGAGGTGGTATTGTTATATTCCACGAAGAGCTATATAAGCCTTAGTTTGGAAAAACGACCGAATCCAAGTAGAGGGTTTCAGAAGAGGTATGGGCAGACCTAAAATTACTATCGACAAGTGGTAAGGACATATATACATATAGTAAGGAAAATTAGCTGCTGGATGATGTGCAAATTGGTTGGTATCAGGTTGGACACAAATCTTGCAACATTCTTATAGGTAGTATTGCTAGAGCTTCTTAAGTTAATGGGATTACTTTTCATATAATTTGCACATATTTTAAGTTAATGAGAATACTTTTCAAATAATTTATAGCACTTTTAAGTTATTGAGTGTACTTATCATATATGAGATCCGCCTCCTCAGCTAGAATGGTGATCGCTCGATCAAAAGCTCATGAGTCCACATCAGTAAGGATTGCAACCAGCCAGCAAATGGGAAGAGACACAGACCATGATATATAGAAGATTTAGACTTATTTTTACGGTAAGACACTCAGAACACTTAGAACTCTGCCTACTCTCCCTTCCATTTTTATCAGAATACTAACTTAGGCATAGAAGCATTCTTTCCGGGATCACCCTCCGGGCCAATTTCTTATTTGTGGTTTACAGGTTCTATTGAGCGGGAAACTACAGCAACATTACGAATCTTGAAGATGAGCAATTTATAAATTAATTGAGCAGCGCTTCAGCTCCCATCATCTCGTGAGAAAATCCCACAGTATGTCTCTTACCAATTGCTCAAATAATTTAAAGTCATATAAGTTTAAGCTTATTTAATGACTTATATTATTTTGTGGCTCATAGTCATCAGGGATCATGACACTCAGAGCTTTTTATATTTTTATAAGAATGTTGACTTAGGCATCGGAGCTTTCTTCCCAGGGTCACTCTCTGGGCCAGTTTTTTATCTGCGGTTTGCAGGTTCTATTAAGGCTGGGAAATTTCAGCAATATTAGCTGAACACTCAAAGATGAGCACTTTAGAAATCAGCCGAACGTGCTTTCAGCCCTCTACATCTATCTCTGCTGAAAATCCCAACAGGTATGTCTGTTACCAATTGCTCATACAATTTTAACATATTTAAATTTTAGTTTATGTATCGGTGTCTATTTTTTTATGGCTCATAGTCGCTAGGGATCAAAACACTCAGAACACTATGACCTCTACTTACTCACCCTTCTATTTTTGTCATAACACTGACGTAGGCATCAGAGACATCTTCCTGGGGTCACCATCTGGGCTAGTTACTAATTTATGGTTTGAAGGCTCTAACTGAGACGGACACTTCATCAAAATTAGCCGACCACTCGAAGATGAGAACTTTGAAAATTTGCTAAACGACGTTTTCAGCTTTCCACATCTGTTTTGGCTGAAAATCTCAACTGGTATATCTCTTACCAATTGCTCATACTATTTTAACACATTTAAATTTATGTTTATGCATCAGCTTCTATTTTTTTGTGGCTCTTGGTCTT